>PVJN01031078.1:0-25132 GCA_004026805.1 Lasiurus borealis | reverse complement strand
TTCTCTCCTGAATGTCTTTGAAAATGTCAGTAAGAAGGATATCGGATATTGTGCATAATTTCTTTGAATATATAGGGCTACACGTGATGTTATTTATTTATTTGTTTATATATGTATTATCCTCACTCGAGAATATGTTTTATTGACTTTTAGGGAGAAAGAGAGAGAAAGAGAGAAACATGGATTGGTTGTCTCCCCTCTGCACCAATCAGGGATTGAACCTGCAACCTAGGTATGTGCCCTGACCCACCATCTTTTTGATGTATGGGATGACATTCTATTCACCTGAGCCACTCGGATGGGGCTGGTGATGTTATTTAGAAGAGTAGGGAAGATTTTATTTTTCTAAATCTTTTTTTTCTCTCCAATATCTACTTGGCGGTGAACTATAGAGACTCAATGCTTATCTAATTGCTGGTGGGAGTATACACTAACACAATCCCTTGAAAAACAGTTTCACAGTATGTATTGAGCTATAAAAGCTGTTTATGTTTTTAAGCCCACCAAATCCATTTGGAGAAAATCCTCCTAATGCAATAATATTATATATAGAACTATTCATGTATAAAAAGATATTATCAAAAGATTATTTATAATAGTAAGATAGCAACAGCCACAATTTAATATTCAATAGAAGGGAAATAATTAAAGAATTTTGTATATATACTTAAAGGAATATTTTACAACCATTGAAACAATTGTTAAAATTATGAAATAGCAGTAAATGTTTGTGATCTAATATGTAATGAAAAATGCATGATACAGATTGATGTGTATAATATGACTAAAATGATATAAGAAAAATTATGAGTATAACAAACAGAAAATGCACCAAAATGCTATTAGTGGCCATGCTGAGGTGCTGTGATTAAGGGTAGTTGTTTATTTTGTTTGTTTGTTTTCCATTTCTTTTTTTCATTTTTTTAAAATTTAATAAATCTTTATTGTTCAGATTATTACAATTGTTCCTCCACCCCTACCCCCATAACACCCCTCTACCTGGCTCCCACCCCTCCCTCTGTCCTTACCTCCCCTCCCCCATTGTCCTCATTCATAGGTGTATGATTTTTGTCCAGTCTCTCCCTGCACTACCGTCACCCTTTTCACCCAGAGAATTGTCAGTCCACCCCCTTTCTATGCCCCTGATTCTATTATATTCACTAGTTTATTCTATTCATCAGATTTTTAACTCACTTGATTTTTAGATTCACTTATTGATAGTTATGTATTTGTTGTTCATAATTTTTACCTTTACCTTTTTCTTCTTCTTCTTCTTAAAGAGTACCTTTCAGCATTTCATATAATACTGGTTTGGTGATGATGAACTCCTTTAGCTTTTTCTTACCTGTGAAGCTCTTTATCTGACTTTCAATTCTGACTGATAGCTTTGCTGGGTAGAGTAATGTTGATTGTAGGTTTTTGCTATTCATCACTTTGCATATTTCTTACCACTCCCATCTGGCCTACATAGTTTCTGTTGAGATATCAGCTGACAATCCTATGGGTGCTTTCTTATAGGTAATTAACTGTTTTTCTTGTGCTGCTTTTAACATTCTCTCTTTGTCCTTTGCTCTTGGCATTTTAATTATAATGTGTCTTGGTGTGGTCCTCTTTGGATTCCTTTTGTTTGGGGTTCTGTGCACTTCCTGGACTTGTAAGTCTATTTCTTTCACCAGGTGGGGGAAGTTTTCAGTCATTATTTCTTCAAATAGGTTTTCAGTATCTTGCTCTCTCTCTTCTGGCACCGCATAATTCTGATGATGGTACACTTGAAGTTGTCTCAGAGGTTCCTTACACTATCTTCCAATTTTTGGATTCCTTTTTCTTTTTGCTCTTCCAGTTGAGTGTTTTCTGCTTCTTTGTATTTCAAATCTTTGACTTGATTCTTGCATTCCTCTAGTCTGCTGTTAGGTCTCTGTATAATATTTTTTATTTCAGTAAGTGTATGTTTAATTTCTAGTTGGTCTTTTTCCATCTGTAGTTGGTCCTTTTTCATCTCCTCTTGGATCTCACTAAATTTATCCATCTTTTCTAGGAAATTCTTGAAAAACCTTATAACCAAGGTTTTGAACTCTATATCCAGTTGTTTGTTTTCCTCCATTTCTTTCGTTTGTGATCTGTTCCTTTGTCTCCACGTTTTTGCTGCTTCCTTGAGTTGGTAGAGTAGCTTTGTGTAATAGATGTCCTATATGGCCCAGTAGCTCTGCCTTCCCAGTTACCTGAGGTGGACTCTCTTGGTGCATCCCTTTGTGGACTGTGTGTACAGTCTTGTTGTAGTTAAGTCTTGATTGTTGTTGGTATTACTGGGGGGAATTGACCTCCAAGCCAATTGGTTGTGAGGATCAACTGTGTCTACGGCGGCGAGAGAACTTCTGTGCTGGAGTCAGCCTTATAAGACATGCAAAAATGCAAAAGCCTCTGTGTTTGGCGTGGATGGGGCAGAGTCTCAGGGCTGAGCAGACATGCTTGGATTCTCGTCAGCCCTTCCCTACGTGGCTCCTGGGTCTCAGTGTCCCTTGGTAATTGTTGCAGCCCTCTTTATGTGCACTTGTGTGCCTCCAGAACTCTGCCTTTTGTGGCTCCCCTGAGTTTCTGTGCACTTTGGGGACCCATATGAGTCTGGGTCCCTAGGGTCTCACCCAAAACTGGGGTTCAGTGCAGTCGGAAGTGGATTTCAGCACAGTGGGAGGGTTTTGTCTTCCTCCCACTAGAGAAAGCCAGCAGCACAATCAGCAGTCAGCCCTCTGTGTGTGCACTTGTGCTTGCGCACCTTCAGACCTCTGCCTTTTGTGGCTCCCCTGAGTTTTCATGCTCTCCTTCCTTTTCATGTCAGTCTAAACTCTCCCCTCCCCCATATGATTCTTGACTGGAATTGGGATTTAGTGCAGTCAGAGGTGGGGTTCAGTGCAGTCAGGAATTTCCGTCTCCAGTTGAATTTTCACTCAGACAGCTTTCCTGTAGTTCTGGATGATGTCGTTTTGAAATTGCTGTGCAAAGCAGCAGTTTAGGTATTCACCTATTCCACCATCTTGGTTTCTCTGGGACTTTTTACATTTCTTTTATAATTTTTCAAAACCCAATTTAAAAAAAAATCAGGAAGTAGACAATGTTTGAGGAAAAGAGCCATCAAAATAGTCAACATAAAAATATTTTGTTACTAAAATAAAAATAGTGCCACTTACTACTACTTAATTGGGAATCAGTCTGTCATATGATTTGGGGTTCCCAGCGATTTGCTGAGCAGATTTTTTAGTTATTATCTCTCACAGTTGTATATAAAGTGAAAAATGAGATGTGCACATCTTTCCTGATGGTAAGAATAAAGTCTTACAATGTCAAATGAAAATGGGTTTCTTTTACTTGATTTCAGAAATATTTTATGATGGTTTTGTACTTCTTAAAATCTGACAAGCCTATAAAGAATAAGGAAGGGATTAGATAAACAGGAAAGAGTCTTTTCAGGCAGAGATGAACATTATATGATTTGTCTGTTTTAGTCATATTTAATAGAAGAGGTTTGAAAAGAGATATGGCATCCATGGCATACTCTTTGCATTAAAACTAGCATTCTTTCAGATGGTTTTCCATTCAAGGAATTAGTTTAATTAAAAACTAAGCTGATAAAGGGAAACAAAAGTGAAAATAAACAAGAGACTTCATCAAACTAAAAACTTCTGCACAAAGCAGGACGCCATCAAACAAACAAAAAGATGACCTGGTCAATGGGAGAAGATATACACAAATTATATATCCAATCAAAAGAGTTGATATACAAAATATATAGGGAACTCATTCAACACAATAACAAAAAATAAACTACCCAATAAAAAAATGGACAGGGGATATGAAGAGACATTTCTCCAAAGAAGATATACAGATAGCCTTACAAAAAGATGCTCAACCTCATTAATCATCAGGAAATGCAAATCAAACCACAATGAGATACCACCTCTCTCCAGATAGAATAGCTATTATAAAGTCAACAAATAACATGTATTGTCCAGGATGTGGAGTAAGGAGACCCTTGTGTACTGTTGATGGGTCTGCAAATTGATGGAGCCACTATGGAAACAGTAGGACATTTCTTACAAAAAAATACAAAACTAAAAATAGATCTAACATGTGACCCAACAATTCCACTCTGGTTATTTATCTGAAGAAAAGAAAAACACTAATTCAAAAAGAGATATGTACCCTATATTTATCGCAGCATTATTTATAAATGTCAAGATACAGAATCAACCTAAGTGTCCATCAATAGATGAATGGATAAAGAAGATTTAGTATATGCATGCAGTGGGATATTTTGCAGCAATTAAAGAAAGAATGAAAACCTGCCATCTGTGATAACACGGATGGATCTAGATGGTACTATGTTAAGTGAAAGAAGTCAGACAGAGAAAGACAAATATTGTATAATTTCACTTATAGGTGGAATCTAAAACAAACAAGACAAAACAAAACAAAAACTCATAAACAGGGATCAAAGGGATGGTTGGCAGAGGTGGGTTAGAGGATGGGTGAAAAAGGTGAAGGGGACTATAGTCAATAATATTGTGGTAAGTTCATATGGTGATAGATGACTACTAGACTTAGTGTGGTGATCACATTATAGGGCATAAAAATGTTGAATCACTATATTATATGCCTGAAACTAATATAACTAATCTAATATTATATACTAACTATACTTAAAAAGTGAACTACAAAAAGAAACTAAGCTAATAGTTTAAAATGTCATGAGGTGCAGAAAAATAAGTAATAAACTTGGTCAGATTGCATAATGCCAAACACAAATTGAATGGAATCTGTAAGTTAAGTAAATGCAAGCAGGTTTCAGTCTCAATGTTCTCAAAGATGAGTTCGGTTGTAGGTAACATTTTTGGAAAAATACAAACTTTCAAATACAGTTACAGGTAGATATACTAGGATTTTTAAGAAAAAGATATCCTAGCAATGTTTATTTTTCAAAAAGTTGTACAAGTTTTCTACTGCTATTAACACCAGCAGTCATAGATCCCTGCCTGGCTGTGAGTGTGAGGAATTTCCTGCACTTCTTTTTTATTTATCTTATTTTTTAAAAATGTATTTCAGAGCAGAAGGGAGAGGGAGAGAGAGATAGAAAGATGATATGTGAGAATCATTGATTGGCTGCTTCCTGCATTCCCCACACTGGGGATCAAGCCCACAACCTGGGCATGTGCTCTGACTGGGAATAGAACTGTGACCTTCTGGGTCATCAAGGTTGATGTTCAACCACTGAGCCATATCAACTGGGCCCTATACTCCTTTCTTATAACAATATCTTGATAGGAAATAGAAAAAAGAAATATTAGGATTTTAGTTGGTGGCTAGTGATAGAAACCCTACCCAATTAGCTTAAGCAAAGAATTTATGTATATAAAAGGCTAACATGCTAAGTGTCCAACCATTCAACTGGTCGCTATGATGCACGCTGACCACCAGGGGGCAGGCACTCAATGCAGGAACTGCCATGACACACACTGGCCATTTACAGAGAAATGGTACCATGGATCTGGTGCCTACAAGGCAACATGTGACTTCCCCCAAGTGGGACACAGGCCCCACCACCACCCTAGAGCGACACCCCACCAAATCGCAACTGACACTGCTGAGACCCTATGGCACAAAATGCGGCCTACAGCCCAGACCAGCCCAGAAAATAGTCTCTGTGGGCCAGGTAATGACATCATGTAGCAATGCCCAGCTTTCTCTCCCTAGTGACTAGCCTCATTGCACTTTATTCAGCCTAGGAACACAATTTGCTTTATAGCCAGGTGCAAACATTTAACACTTTAAACAAATACAGTGGTACCTTGAGATACGAGTTTAATTCGTTCCGTAACCTTGAGGCGTGGGAAACTATGAGATGCTCGAGTCTCAGTAAACTGGTGGGTCATGTGTAGCCGGCCTATTCGCGCGATTACTCCTATCTCAAATGTTGCTTGTATTTCAAAGCAAAAATTGCTCACTTGACGGCTCATATCTCAAAAATCTCGTATGTTAGGGCACTTGTATCTCGAAGTACCACTGTATCTGTGAAGCATTTTCCTGTGCCTTGTCTCATTTGATCCTCACAGAAGTTCTGGAGTAGGTAGATAGGAGACTTGGTGGAATCCTATTTTCTTTTCATTAGCCAGAAAAATGGAGATTTAGAAAGCTTAGAAATTTGATCAGACTGAAAAGAAGTAAGAAATGGAGGACCTTGAAAATGACTTCAGGTTTTCTCACTGTGCAGAATATAGTCAAACACTGCTGCAATTAAATATTTTATCCTTTGTTCTCCCTGTATGATCTACAATAATAATCTGCTTCATGTTGATATTTACTGCTGTGTTGCTGACAATTACCTGAAAAAGAAGTTGGGGTGCTTCACTGGGCTGGAAAAAGTTTAGCTACATCAGAAAGCAGGTCTAATTAAGCAAGTTTGCCTATATATAAAGCTCTCACTGGCACCAGTTGCACACGTGTGTTTCAATCTGTCCTCATAGATTGTGAATTTGACACTTCTATTATAGAGAAAGGGTGAAAAGCGATATTAAAATATTTCTTCTAATTAATTTCCTTTCAATGTGCACAAATTCATGCAAACATAAAGGTGGGGTGGAATTTATTGATGCACATAGCCTTGGGCATGTTGGCCACTGATTTACCTTTCTCCATCCTTTGGAGATGGTCTCTTCATAAGCTGGGCAAGACCACCTCCAGCAGCCCCGGCTGCTGTGAAAAGGCAAGTTCTTCTGATTGGCCAAGTGATGGTCCTGTGCCTGACCCTGGACTACTTGCTGTGACCAGGAGTAGGGGGTTGCCAGCTGGATTGGAAGTTCCCAGGCAGAAGTGCCACCTCAGATTTCTAATGCTGGTGGGGCCTCTTCTGCTCCCAGGGTTATGTAGACAAGGGAGGATAGGCCAGTAAACACCTCTGGCAATTCCAAATTACCTGGTGGTCCCTGGCACATGCATTTCTATACAAGCTACATTTCTAGGGTGGGCAGGTTTGTGATCACTCAGTGTTGCCCCGCCCACACAGCCCATACCTGGAAACCGAGACTGCCATGGTCTCAGCAGAAATAATCAGTACCGAGCTGGGCTTCAGAGACATGCCAATTCTTAATTTCACAAATGTGCATAATTTTGTCCCTTGACAGATTTGCTTGTATCCCACCCACCAACATGCATGTCTCCCTTCTTTTTCCTCTGAAGATGTAGACCAATATTTACCGAGTTCTAGAATTTCTTTAGTCAGATACACCATGCCACCTGCCTCCCGAATTCCCCGAAGCTGCCAGCTTCTCTCTGTGCCACCTCCACACAGGATTCTACCCTCCTTGTGAGGCATCTGTTTTCTTCTTTGCACAATATGGTCCTCTCACTCCCTTCTCACCAAATTTGGGGGGGGGGTCACTTTTATTAATCCATGTAGTAATTTCAGTTTATGATGCATATAATTTATGTTATATAAATATAAATACACACACACACACACACACACACACACACACACACACACACACACACACACATTTGGGACTATACATTTTATTTCTGACCCTTTCTCTCCAAGTATGACTCACTGAAGGTTGTTTGTGATCATTAGGGACAGACAGTGTGCTCATTCTAGGTTCCCTTTAGCTGTGATTAAAAATACAAAGCTTAGAACTACATACTGACACCTCCCAGCAGTGTGGAAGAGGGCCAGTAACTGGCTCTGGCCCCTGCAGCTGAGGTGCTTACTCATTTGTTTCTAACCCCACTGAACCTCACTTTCTCATCTGTTAAATGGAGGTAATAGCATTTCCCTACACTGTTGTGAGGATCAAATGAGAATGGGTATGTGAGCTAGTGATGGGGCAACTCTCTGGCAGTGCCCAAGATTAGGATGGAGAGTGGGGGTGGGGAGCAAGCAGGGTCCAGCCATGGAGGGTCCGCTGAGCCTGCCCTCTTGCCTGCAAATGAGGAGGCTGCACAACACTGAGGACTTATTGAAAATACAAGGGTGACAATTAACATTTTACATCTGCAATTAAACTGTAAAATCATTCTTGGTGTTAATACACATGTAAAAAACAGCCAAGTGATTAACTGTAGAGAGAAGGCCGAATTTTACACTCCTGACTGTATTTTTGACAGGAGCCTATGCACTTTTATTTATTTTATTTAGTTGTTTGTGATGCAGTGAATTTGACTACAGGGTTAAAATGAGCAACATCCTTCTCTCTAGGCTCCCTGCCTGCTTTGGCCTTCCCTAACCTTCCCTATTACTGCTTCCTCAAACCCTTCCATCGGTCTTTTTACCCTGCAAGCTCCTCCTCCTCGTTCTTTAGGTTTCTGCTCAAATGTACTTCTTTAAGGGGTTTCTTAGGCCCCTCAAATCAGATCAGTTTACCCTCTTACATGCTCTCCCATAGCACTGTATGTGTTCCTTCGTGTGATTTTCCACACATTTGTCAGAATATTTTTTAGTAAGTTATATATTCCCTGTTAGAATGTAAGGTCCATGAGAGTATATATTTTCAATTAAGCCAATAATAAGGACCCCACATGACTATTTTAAACAAGGTAGGAACATTCTTTTCTCTTGTACAAACTGCCTGCAGTAGGTGGTTTCAGGCTGGGGTGCAATTCCACAGCATCAGATTTTGGGGTGCTGCTCTGCTAAGCATGGCTTCCATTCCCATGGTCCCAGGGAGCTGAGAATATGGGGCATGTTGGCAGGCAGGAGGGTAGGGAAGATGGACAAGCAGCTCTCTCCCTAAAGATGCTCCTTGGAATTTGCACACACATCTTCCACCCCCATCCTATTGGCCAGGAATTAGCCATGTAGCCACACCTAAGCTGCAAGGGAGGTTGGGAAATTTAGTTTTCATTCTGGGTAGACATGTGCCCAATTAAAATTTGTTCTAATACCAAGGAATAGGAGAAAGGATATTGGGAGACAATTATATACTGCTGTATTCCCAACTCCCAGCACACGGTGTGGCACATTGTACATATATTAGTTGAAGAAATGGGCTGAATACTTGTGTATTTGTTAGGACTGCTGTAACTAAGTTCTACAAACCGAGCAGCTTTAACAACAGAAACAGATTTTTTTTCACTGTTCTAGAATCTAGAAGTCCAAGACCATGTGGTTCCTTCCGTCCTACTCCTCTCACAGTTCCCAGTCGTTTGCTGGCAATCTTCCACAAGATCTCTGCCTTCATCTTCACAGGGTGTTTTCCCTGTGTACGTGCCTCCGAGTCCAAAATTCCCCTTTATGTAAAGAGCACCATTCATTTTGGCTTAGGGCCCATTCTAATGACCTCATCTTCACTAATCACATCTGGAATGACCCTGTTTCCAAATAAGGTCACATTCTGAGCTACTGGGAATTCAAAAGACACAGGACTTGTGAACTTGGTGGTGGTGGTAGTGGGGGGGGGATACTAGTATTCAACAGAACAAAGAGTCACAGAATTTATGAATTTTGGAAGGATATAACCAACACATACAAACTTGTAATTTCATCTACTCTCACACAGTCTTTCAGAGGCACCTGGTACCTGTTCCTTCCTGAGCAGTGTTGTTTGAATGAACCAGTTCCGTTCTCTCAGCCCTGAAGGAGTGTGTGTAGTGGGGGGATGGCAGGGCTTACCGAAGGCCTATAATGGTCATAAGCATCATTGGCCATAAGCGAGCTGTTGTAACCAAACAAGACAAAGAAACGAGTCAAGCTTCTTTGTGGTATGATGGGGACCCCGGAGCACTCCACAAAAGTCAGGGGGGCCTTCACAATTGAGTCCTTTGCGATGGGTGGAAAGCCCCTGCCCTTGTAATACCCTGTGGCCCCTGAGATCACACGGAGCTAGCACAGGCCGCTTCCCCCAGGGCCTGGCGCAGAATCGTGGAGCCAGGCAGCTTGCTCAGTCCTCACTCAGCACCGTGCCAGCTCCTCACACCTTATTTCCTCTTTTGGGGTGTTTTTATTTGGTTTTGCCTGTGTTCCCTCACTGGACTATGAACTCTGAGCTTGAAGATAGTATTTTATTCATCTGTGTAATCCCTACAGCTCCGCAAATAGAAACTCGATGAAATAGGACGTTTTAAAGGGAAGAGAAAGATATCATCTTGTCAGGAGGGCTGAGATATAATCATGCCCCAAAGCAGAAGAACGGCTACTATAAAAGGGCTCCTGAAGTTTCTTTTGGCAGCAGACTCGAGGAAGGTGATGGTTCTGTTCTCTCTTGGCACCAAATGTCAGTGGTCTCTGATAGGTTTAGTTTCGGGAAACCCAGAGTTGCCAAAGCATGGCCGTGACAATAGCAAGGTTTAAGAAGTGACCCATTCGATTTATGCAAGAGGTGCCGCCCTTCATCCACGAATCCCATTTAACATGGACCAAAGCTCTGGGTCACACGCAGTGCTCCTCAGTAAATGAGGGGGCAGAGTCCCCAGCCTCAAGGAAGAGTAGGGCACGGTTCAAAAGTCCTTGTTTTAAACCCCTTCCATTGAATGAGGTCCACTCTTGGACATGCATTCAGAGCCCTCCTGGCCAGTGCCCCATCCCTGCATTCCTGCTCAGCCCACTCACATGCCCTCCTCTGGGGCAGAAGCCAGGACTCTGCTGGAAACGTTTCCCACCCATCGCAGGACTCTGACCCAATCATTACTTTTCATTTAGAACAGTAATTCCTGTGGCTCCTAGAACATGAGCTTAGGCCCATATCCACTTCCCTAATGTCCCCACTTAAAAGATTGCATCTGACACATGTGGGGCAAATAGCATTCAGTCATTTCTTTTTGCCCCAAGTCTTGGTCTTTTTTAATTCAGGTGGCCGAGCCCACGCAGGGAGGCTGCTGGACGGTGCAGGCAGACATCAGTGCTTCCCTAAGCAGGCACCTGGACGCCCAAGGAGCTCATGACTTGGAAGCTTAGAAATGAAAGCCACATTAGGCTGGTGGGGGTTGGGGGGAAGATGTAGCTGGTGGCATTTCTTGGCCATCCTGCAGACAGCTGGGCTGTCGTAGGCACGCAGCCAATGGTGGCACACTCAGCAGTAGCCTTTGCCCCAGCTACCACTCTGGGCTTGAGAGTACTGTGCTTATTAGGGCCAAACGAAGAGGACGGGACGTGGCACAGACTGTCCCTGTCCAGATCCCCTTGGCTTTCTATGCCTTCCTTTGTGGGGCAGCGCAGACCTCTCCAGTGGGAGTGCAGAGGTCACTCCGCACAGAGAGCGTCTCAGTCCCACATATGCATTTGTTTGGAAACATTACTGTTTTTAATCTCTCTGCCATGGTTGTAAAATCATGAGGCGCATTCATCCCTTGATTATCAGACTTGTGCTTGGCTGTTAATAATAGACTCCATTCATGGTGCGGTAATTGAGGATGGAGCCCTAATTACACTGCTGTGCCCCCTGCAGGAGTGAACGGAGACGCCCCGCTCCTGAATCCTGCCCTCCGAGTGCCTGTTGGTCCTGCCAAATCCCTTGCTAATTTGTGGCCCAGCCTTACCTATGATAAGGCTCTTAACAAGATACAGTCTTCTGTTCTGATAATTTTATCTTCTTTTCCCTACTCCCTTTCTCTTTTGCTCCTTTTTCATACTCATTTACTAGGTGTACCGGTTACTAATGCAGATTTCTTTCAATAGATGGAGTTACACATATGTTGATATATATGTGATTATGATATGTATGCTATTTTGTTGTATTGACAATAAGCTTAAAAACTTCATGTCAAATTTTCTGAAGGTGTTAACGTAATTTTACACTTAAAAAGGTTGAATTTCATGCCAAAAAAAGAGCATGTGTGGGAAGTTTTAATTCATTATTTTGAAGAAAAGTGCTACTGAAAGTTATCGCGTACTTCAGGAAGCTTATGGTGAACATGCTCCATCTCTAGATAACTTGTGAACACTGGTTTAAATGCTTTAAAAGTGATGATTTCGATGTGAAAGACGAAGAATGTCCAGGTCAACCAAAAAAGTTTGAAGACCAACAATTGCAAGCATTATTGGATGAAGATGGGTGTCAAACTCAAAAACAACTTGCAGAAAGATTAAACGTTGCTCAGCAAACAACTTCTGATCATTTACAAGCAATGGGAAGGATTTTAACCAGTTAAAGACACGTTAAAAGATCTTGCCTGGGAAATATTAACCCACCTGCCATATTCACCAGACCTTGCTTCTTCAGATTACCACTTGTTCTGATAGATGGCACACACACTTTCTGAGAAGCACTTCAAACGTACAAAGAAGTGGAAAATTGGGTCTCTGAATGGTCTGCCTCAAAACAAGAAAAGCTCTATTGAGATGGTATCTACAAATTACCTGAAAGATGGGGGAGATGTGTAGCTGGTGATGGACATTACTTTGAATAAAGTACTTTTGATGTTTCTCTTGAAATTATCCTATTTTCTTTGATTACAAAATCCGCATTATTAATCAGTACTGGTTAATAATGAGGATACCGGTTAAAAAGCAACTGACCCTTTGTTAAAATTGCCAGTTTGACTGTTTTTTTGAAGTGTGTCATGGTGCATCATCATAAGCAAAATCACTTTGCTGAGTCTCTTGGCCCATTCTGCTTGGTTTTACGATCAAAGTGTGGTACAAATTGATTATTTGTTGTCAGTAGTGGTTAGTAATAACAGTTTCATCTGGTTTTAGAAGCGCATAATACCACACCTTCCTGATCCCACCTAACACAGAGCATTGTCTTCTTTCCAAAGCAATTTGGCCTTGCAGTCGATGTTGATGGTTGACCTGGATCAACCCATGATTCTGTGCATTTGGGATTTTCAAAATAAATCCACTTTTCATCGCCAGTCACATTAAATGCAAAAAAGACTTTTGTGCCGTTGAAGCAACATTTTACTGATGACTTTTTGGTTTTCCATTTGTCTTTCGTTTAGTTGATGGGCACCCATTTTCCTTCCTTTAAAATTCTTCCC
Source organism: Lasiurus borealis (assembly GCA_004026805.1). NCBI lineage: Eukaryota > Metazoa > Chordata > Mammalia > Chiroptera > Vespertilionidae > Lasiurus > Lasiurus borealis. The sequence continues at coordinate 12,172 of PVJN01031078.1, read as the reverse complement.
TTTGCTTGTAAACTATCAGAAATTGTTTGCTGAGCAATGTTTAATCTTTCTGCAAGTTGTTTTTGAGTTTGACACCCATCTTCATCCAATAATGCTTGTAATTGTTGGTCTTAAAACTTTTTTGGTGACCTGGACGTTCTTTGTCTTTCACATCAAAACCATCACTTTTAAAGCATTTAAACCAGTGTTCACAAGTTATCTAGAGATGGAGCATGTTCACCATAAGCTTCCTGAAGTATGTGATAACTCAGCAGCACTTTTCTTCAAAATAAAATAATGAATTAAAACTTCCCGCACATGCGTTGTGTTTTTTTTGGCACAAAATCCGACATTTTAAAAAAAGTATATATATTTATTCATTTCAGAGAGGAAGGGAGAGGGAGAGATATAAACATCAATGATGAGAGAGAATCTCTGATTGGCTGCCTCCTGCACACCCCCTACTGGGGATTGAGCCTACAGTCTGGACATGTGCCTCTGGCTGGAATCAAACCAGGGTCCCCTCAGTCTGTAGGCCCACACTCTATCCACTGAGCCAAACTGACTAGGGCAAAATTCAACATTTTTAAACATAAAAATATCTATGATGTTAACATCTTCAGAAAATTTACATATAAAGTTTTGAAGCTTGTTGTCAATACAACAAAATAGCATACATATCAACTTGCATATATATCAACATTTGAGTAACTCCCATCTATTGAAAAAAAAATCTATATTATTAACCGGTATACCTATTATTAGGTTTAATTGTTTTTTATATTTTAAAAGCACTCAAGTCAATTGTAGAAAAATTAACCATGTGCTGATGAGCAAATTTTTAAAAATATATTTCTTATAATTACTGTCAGTGAGCATTCATTCCCAATTTTTTTCAAGCACATTTTTTTAAGCTTCTATTTTTCACTTCACAATATTTGAGACTAGCTCTTATGGTCATAAAAATTCATCTACACTGGGTGGCTGGATGAAAGAATCACAATTTGTTTATCCAGGCACATGTCATTGGTCATTTAGTTTATTCATCATTTTCAATATTTAGAAACAATGTTCTAGTGAATTTCTTTGTGATCAAATATTTGCACACATTCTCAGTTGTTTGACTAGAATGAATTCCTAAAAGTGGAATTGATAAATCAAAATAATAAATATACATCATCTTTAACTTTGTATTATGGAACCATAAAGAATATATTCCACATGGACAGATGCTGTATCAAATCCCATGCACCTTTCAATAATTGTCAGCCCTTGGCCCATCTCTCTCTCTGCCCACTTCCTGCATTATTTAGAAACAGATCCAAGACATCATGCCAGAAAGTCTCCTGTTTATCAAATAGCATAGGTATTTGAATATGGGAGAGAAAAAAGTGAATTACTAGAAAATAAAATAAAAGGCTAACATCTTGTCTATATTATCTGCTATTTCCATTCTCCCTGCCATGTCTGGGCTTAGGATTCATTTATCATCTGGATTTCTGCAACCAGTCTCTCTCTCCTATCTCTCCATTTGGATAAGTATATATGTTTTTAAGTTATTTCATAGTTTGCCAAGTTGTGTTCCAGAAAGGCTAATCAAATTTATATTTCCACCAGAATCATATATGAGTATCCATGCTGATGTTTGACATTTTGTTTAACCTTCCTTCCATTCTTTCTCTCTCTCTCAATCTCTCTCTCTCTCTCTCTCTCTCTCTCTCTTTCTCTCTCTCTCTCTCCCATATCTCCCTCTCTCCTTCCCTCTCTCCCTTCCTTTTTTCCTTCTTTCTTTTTACCTTTGTTAATTTTCTAGACCCCCTCCCAAAGAATCTTATTTTAATAACAACTTATTTGGTTATTAATAAGGTCAAAGCCTCCCACTCATCTCCTCATTGAACAATTGTATTTCCTCTGTATGAAATTGCCTTTTGCTAACTTTTATCTTGGGATATTTGTCTTTTTAAAATTGCACCCATCCATTTATGTCATCTTATGGCATTGTACTTATGTCAGTAAATTGCTGTGAATACTTGCTTGTACTTAGATACCATATATTACAGTTATATGAAAGAATAAGTGTGTGCAAGTCACTGTTAACAGAGGGACGAGTATGGCGTGAGGCATGCCAGTGTGGAGAGGGGACTCAGGCTGGGGCAGAGGAGTCTTGTACAGTCACTTAACCTTTAGTCTTCACAGTCATCCCACAGGCAGGTAAAGTAGATAAAGCAGATATTTTTCCCATTTCATAATGACTTGTGCCAGTGCATACATGAATAAGATCTTCCAAGCCCCAATCCAGTTTTTCTACCATGTCACACTGATTCATATGTTTATTTACAGAAGGCAAATAAACCATTAACATATATCAAGTATTAGTAATTATGAACACTTTTTAAAAACTTTTCTATAGCGTGAAGGTCCAGGACCAGGTCATTATGACTTGAAAATACCTTCAGCAAGTTCCGTTACTTCTTGTTTTCGATCCAAAGTACCTCGATTCTTGCCCGCCTGTTCGGTAAGTATTCTAAAAGGCAGATTGTGGTTATAGGTTTTTGGCTGTGTGTTGGGGGGTGGGGGGTTGTGAAGGTGGGATGAGGGTTATTATATACAATTCGTGTGTGTGTGTGTGTGTGTGTGTGTGTGTGTGTGTGTGTGTGTAATTGTTTGTCAAGGCAGCAGAGTCTAGAGCTCAAATACCTGGCAAGCCCTGGTCCATGTTCAGGCACAGGTGACTCCTGAAGACTGCAGCTCAGTTACGGGTCCAGCTGAGAAGAGCCAGCACAGTGATTAGCCATCCATGTTATGACCTGGGTGCTTTGTGGGGAAACGCCTTTGATGACTTGAGACAGGCAGTGGACAAGTGGCTGCCCCCTCCATCCAGAACTGTATGTGTTTGTGTGTGTGGCTTCTAAGAGCAAAAAGAAAGAACAGAAACATTACTATTGAACCAAAGGAGATCATGAAGGCATGAGCAATCATCCTGCTCTTAAGGGCTCAGGGGACAGGGAAGAGGCTCAGGTCCACTTAGAGACATAGAGAAGGCAGATTCTGGGAGTGTGTGAGAGCCTCAGAGACCCAGGGAAGACCAAGGAAGATCTCAAAAGCATAACATGGAGTTGATGAACAGAGACTTTTTTTTTCTAATGCTAAAAGACAGTTTTAATTCCCATGGCTTTGGTGTTTCCATCCTGCACACCAGTCTGAACGTCTCTCAAACTCGCTAGGTTTTTTATATAGCTAGATTTGAGATAGCTGGGAGACAGAAATATAAATCCTGCTCGCCTGTAAGGAAATGGTCCCATTCTGGGGGAAGGAGGGTGGGGAAGCTGGGCAGTGGGTAGGAGAGGGTGTCCCAGACCCTTGACTTTAGGATCTTGTTCCTGAGTTGCCACCTGTGGTGTGGGGTAATGCGGTCTTTATCTGGAGGTCTGAGTACTGGGAGTCCCTGCCAACAAAATTAAAAGCAGGCTGACAACAGGAGGTTGGTGGGTTCCTGAGTCAGAGCCTGAGACCCTAGTGGCATCGCCATGATCCAGACTCAGAATGTTGTTGGAGCTCACAGGGCTGTTGGTTAGCCATGCTGACCACACCCCCAGGAAATGCTGGAGAAGCCAGAAGAGGGTTGCTGGTGTTTCGGGCTGCTACTCCTCGGAGTGTCTCCCATTATAGGAAACTCTTCATGGAAGTCAAGGACAACCAAAAGCTTGCTGGTGACAGTGAAATCAGGGCTGGGGGAAGTTAGGGAGGTGGAGCCAGATGTTCTCAAGGTCTCAGAACCATAAAGGGCAGCCTCCTGAGGGGTGGTCTTGGTGGGCGGGGAGTGGAGGGGCCGTGCAGGCCCACAAACCTATCCCGTGGGCCCGTCTTCCGGGACTTCTCACACAGGCCGCTTCCTCATTAACAGCGCTAATAAAGGCTTCAGCTTTTTTGACATCCGGCCAGGACTTGATGAGATTTCCAGGCTGCTCCTCTGCTTTTGGCAAAGGAAACATCCTGTCATTTAAAGCAGCTCCTGCAGGCAGCTGACCTCATCCACGAAGGGCTGACTCTCCGTCCCACTCTCAGAGTAATCCAATTTCCACTCTCACTGTCTCCCGAAGAGATAACAAGCTGCAAGGAAGGAAGGAAATGACAAGAAGGTGATAACAGGGAATAATACTTGCCGTCGCAGCTAGGCAGCCAGCGTGTGAAGCGCCTGTCCTGGAGGGCCTCCCCTGAGCCTCAGAACCTCATTCGATGGGGGAGGCATGGGAAGCCCGTGGCCCCAGGTCACACTGAGCCATGAGAGGTGAGGCGAGGGCCTGAACCCAGGCCTCTGTGACAATAAAATTCCTCCCTTAACCGCACCCACAGAACCCGGTGTCCCTCCAGCAACCCAGGATCACATTCCTTTGGGTTTCAAGAATATGTGGGCACCCCAGCATGGAAAACACTGGCCTGAGAAATCCAAGTCGTCGTCTATGGAAATGACCGTCATTTGCGTTTATCTCCACACAAGCAGAAGCTTTGTTTAAACAATTGGCACAATGATTTTGCAAAGAATTTCATCAAAATGAAAACACGGCTTTTAAAAAGTAAAATTCATAGACCCCTTTAGAATGCTCTGATCCTGGACCCACAGACCGTGGCAGAGAAATGTCTTACTACTCATGCGGGGTCAGCGACAGAAACCCACGAGTTTGGGCTTTTGAGGTCAACCACTCAGGTGCAGAATGCCTTCTCTCCAACCGCTTAATGCAGGCGGAGGTTCACGAGAGGGGACACGGATGCATGCCCAGGGACACATTGTCCTGTGGGGGCAAGTGTGCCTTGAGGCAGAGGTGGCATGTGAGCTGCCACCCCGCAGGTCTAGGCCCCATTGCTTGCTTGTCTCTCAGCACCTCTGCAGCCGTGGGGAAAGGGGCAGGTCCGAGCGCCAAAGACGCAAGCCAGTGCCAGGGTGCCCCAGGCCTTGTCGCCCTGGGTGGGATTTGCCAGCCACACCTGAGCCAGTGGGCAGGCTCAGGAGGCGCCAGGGTGTCATGCTCTCATCAGTTCCATTTTCTGTTCTGTTTTCAGAAAACCCCAGGCCCAGGAACATACACATCTTCAGCACAGTACCCCAAGCAGCCCCGGAGCATAGCCAGAATGGGGCGAGAACATAGTCTTTTCTTCAACAACACCATTGGCTTTTAAAATAAAGCCATCTTTGCCCTGAGCTGCTCTGTTTTAGCAAGTTGTTATGTCTGAAAAACTCTATTATGTTTACTCTTAGGAGGGTATGAACACAGAACTGAATAGATTGCCTCGAGTGACCATCCAGCCTGCTTACCTGGACCAGTCCCAGCACAATGTCCAGTTCACTCTCCAAAGTGTCCTGATTTGAACAATAAGTTTTACGCTCAATCTGTTCACTGTCAAAGGTCGTCTTCCTGGAGAACTTCCCGGCTGCCCTTGCAGCAGCTTAAAGAGGCCCGCCGTGTCCAGGCCGTGCTCTGTGGGCCTCGGCTCTCTGGCTGGGCCTGGACTGCCCCAGGGTCTCAGGGAGACTTCCTTGGGGGTGGAGGTGCACATTCAACCAAGGCCAAGCTGAGCTTGATGGGATCCCAACAGGTGGTTCTTTCTCTCTCTCAGCTCCTTGAAAAGAACAATATTTATTCAACTCGATGAGTATTTGTGGTTTCAAGTCAACACAAATATTTTGAGTATCTGCTTTGTGCCAGGTGCTGTGTAGGGACTGGGGAGTAGGGACTTAAAAAAAAAAAAAGATGAAGAAGAAGGCATGTGACTGAGTTTGGGGAGGGCTGCAGGGGAGATGAGGCCAGGAGGGTAGTTTGGGGTGGTCCTTGGCTGCAGGAAGGCTTTGAACACTGGGCCAAGGAGCTCCTTCTGGTGTTGGGAGCTCAGGGGCCGTTTCACCAGGAGGACAGGCCTTCGTCTCAGGAATCTGGTGCCCAGAAGAACCATTTCTACAATGAAGGCCACAGGCGATCAGAAGCAGGAACAAGGCAGCATGCCGGAGGACACCCAAGGGACCAAGAGGCTGAGAGGCAGGGAGGAGAGGGAAGGAGGTGGCAGGTAAGGGACCTGGTTTGGACAAAAGGCAAGAATAAACATTTGCATACTTACCTGGCAAGGGAGGCACCATGATCACAAGGGTGGTTTTCCCAGGGTGAGGCCTATCCATTGCACTCCAAATGTGCTGATCCCTGCGATTTCCCCAAATGTGGAAAACTCGACTGCATAATTTGTGACAGTGGGGGACAGACACAAAGGGAATAAACACTTGCTGGAGGGACACAGAGGGAGCCTAGCCAGCAGGACGGGCGTGGAGGGTGGGAGGGGGTTGGGTGAGGTTCCATCAGAAGGCCGGGAACCATAGGCAGCCACGCATTCCAAGGAGGCTTGCTCAGGGAGCTGCACTGGAGAGAGGCCCCACGTGAGAGCCAGGGTCTCACAAAGGCTGGGGAGATTCCAGTCACTAATCAATAATTGGAAGGAACTTTAAAAAAATGCTTATATAGTAGTTTGTTATATTTTAAAAGGAGTTTGTTATAGTTCTCTAGTCTTGTAGGTCCTTATCCAAGGGGTATTGGGGGCAAGGAAGGACAGAGCCCATCTCACTGAATTCATTTAAATTTCCCATTTGTGGAAGAAACTCCCAGCATTGCATTCCTTCAGGGCCTAGGAGCCACTGGAAAACCAGGGGGATGTCTCCGGCGCTGGCTCCTGTCCCACTTTGATCAGAGGGTGGCCACGGGACAGGTAGTTCCGCCTTTTATCCTCCAAGTGGGTCAGAGTCTTCGCTGGATCAGCTGGTGCTGACTGAGGTGTTTTCCCCAGTTGTACCTGGTGCTTGGGAAAGTGGAGAGAGAGAGAGAGAGAGAGAGAGAGAGAGAGAGAGGCGATCGATAGTGTCAGTCTGAGAGTTTGTGGATAGAAGTTTGAGGAACCCCTCCCAACAACAAGGGGAGGAGGGCGATGGTGTGAGGATGTAAGGGTGTCTCCCAACAAGACTGTGGGGCCAGGGGCTGGCAGGACCCACTTCTCTCTCCCTCTGCCTCCCCTCTTCCTCTCTCTGAGGCCTCCTCCCTCAGCAGGCTGACTTCACGGCCTCTTTAAGGTACATAATCTGATGTGGCCTCCTTAGCCTTTTCTCAGATCATTTCCTGAGTCAACACTCTGAAAGGATGCAACTGCCCTCTTGGTTCCAGTATTAGATTCCCAGGAGAGAGAATCCAGCCTTGGGTTAGGAGTCCACCCCTGGGCTCTCAGCTCTGGCCAGAAGGGCCTAGACCCTCAGTGCAGACCAGGCTGCAGGGGCCCAGCTGCGTGGTGTGTGTAACTGGGGGAGGGCAGCTCCCGGTGTCCAGGAGAGAATGAAGACATGCAGAAGAAGGAGAGGGTGTCTGACCGGCCTGCAGATATTTCAGAGGCAAGACTACAGGACCTTCTGGACACCCTGGTCCATTGGGTCCGTTCCCTAAGCTTTGCCTTTGGATCCCACGACGTCTGTCTGCCTTTGTGGATCCAGCTGCGGGACCTGGGCCCTGTCGTCCTCACCAGTGCTGCCCTCTGGTCATAATGCAGCCCCACCCTCCTGTGTGTTTGGGGGCTGTGACAGAGACTCTGCCCAGGTACTCACTGAGGGGCTGGCAGGATCTAGGTGGTGATAAGAATGTTTTACTTCTCCTCTTTGGTGTATTCCAATATTTTATAGAATTTTATACAGTTAGGGAGAGTCCCGCCCAAAGAGGCCAGAGGGATTCTGGGTGGCTTTCTCTTGCCATGAGCCTAAAATCGAGACACTATTGAAAAGCAGGGCTCCTCCTATGCTTGCACTATGGAGAGACGGACAGACCCGAGCTCACCTTAAGCTTGAGCTCTGAGACTGGGATAGTAACACTTGTCAAGTAGGGCCATTGCGCACAACGAATGATATGGCCACAAGGGCTCAGCAAAGCCTAGTGCAGATGTCAGAGACTTGTGTCCTAAGCCCCAGAGGCCTCCCCTGCAGGACCCCTCCTCCTCCCCCATTGGCTGCTGTGACACTGGCTCCTCAAGGTCCCTGCTAGCTTCCCTGAGCATCATCTGTTCCTCTCCCTCTGAATTTGGCTCCAACCAAACGGAATGACTCTTCTTGGCTGTACATGTCTTCTGCTGTTTCCATGTGAAATTCCTCTCCATGAAGTCAGAGCATGTCAAAAGTCATAGCACTGCTGGGGACAGTGTGTCCTCCTCCCCCTCCTCCTCTCCTTCCCTCCTTCCTCACTCCCACTGCTTTCTGGACTTCCAGGTGACACCTTCCAGACCCAGAGGCCCAGGCCAACAGGCTGCTTAGGTGACTGGCCTCCGGTATCATCTCTCCCCTGCTTGATGCCACCTGCCTAGATGCCGCACCGAGCTGCCAGGACTCAGGTCCCCGATCCGAGGATTGCTTTGAAAGCCCTGTTATCTTGAAAATACAGTTCAACATCTCCAAGTTCAGAACCAGTGGTTCTAAGCTGCATTTTAGAATCCCTGGGGGAGACTTTAAAATTCTTGGTGTTGTCAGCGCCCAAACAGATCACGTCAAACTCTCTGGGGGTAGAACGCAGGCCCAGTATTTTATTTTATTTTTTTTTAAAGCGTGTCTTCCTCCTCTACCCCAGTTGATTCCAATGAGTGGCCAAGGTTCAGAACCACCCCTAAGATGGGGGGAAGGCACCCAAGCACCAATAATTCTGGGTGAGGGCACAGGTAGTTCTTTTACCTCTAAAGGTTTATGAAGCAGGGACCTTGCCCTCTCTAGGTATAAAGAAGAGATTGATCCACATTAGCATCTGTCTGAGCCGGAAGGAAAAAGGGTGGCGCAGGGCCAGATTGGGAGAAGTTAGCGCCTAGAGCCGTACCAGGTAGAGGTTGTTCTGGGTAGAAAGGACAGCAGCGGCCTGAACCCAGACACTTCTTGCCAGCCTGACCTCTGGATTCCTCACACATCTTTTATTTTGGCCAAAGGCATGGCTGCTGGCACGCCAAGCCTGCCAGCCCAGTGTGTGTGTGTGTGTGTGTGTGTGTGTGTGTGTGTGTGTGTGTGTATGTGTCGGGAGTTGGACTCTGGATTCAGGGCTACAGGGGCTGGGTGGGCTAATGGGGGCCAGCGCTGGAGACCCAGACCTTGCAGGGCTGATCAGCAGCCTCCTTAGAGAAGAGGCCACTCCGGATGGCAGGGGGAGTCCGGGCTGAATCCTCAAAGGCTGGTGAGTAAGAAGGCAAGAGTGGCGGACAGGCAGGAAGGAGGAGTGGCTGGAGGAAGGGGAGGCCCAGCGGGTGGACACATGGAGAATTATCTCCCAGCAGGTGCTCCTTGCTGCCTTGTTAACACCCTTGGCCATGTCAGATTCCAGAAACGTCATCCTTCTGAAGACTGGGGACAAGGGAGGGGGCTGGGAGAGGCCCAGCCAGCAGGAGAGGGAGGTGGCAATGTGGCTGCTCTGGGTGGGAGTGTGGCTTAGTCCTTGAAGATGCCCCATGACGCTGCAACTCTGGTCACCAGAGTGGATCAGGTGGGGGCAGGTGGCAGAGGCAGACAAGGTTTTCTATTCCTCTCCACACTGGGACTGAGTGGCCAGGAGGGGACAGAGTGGGACAGCAAGGCAGGGCACTGGGAACTGTGCAGGTCACAGACAGAGCCCAGTGTTTGAGGAGGGCTGGCCACTGCCCCCGCCTCCCTTTTCTGAAGTCTCAGAGCTCAGAGGTCCTGCATGGTACCCCAGGGCCACCAAGAAGAAAGGAAGTGGCTGGAGCTTCCTTTATTCCACTAGGCCAGCGGGGACGGGTGAAAACATGCCAGGCAGGGTCACATCTGCTTAGGCTTCTAATCCCCAACCCGTCCTGGGCTGGCATGGGAGCTGGACTGCCCAATCCTGTGCCTGGGGTAGTTCTTTATCCAAACCATCTGCATCACTTTCCTGTGGCTGCTACAACAAATCACCCTAAGCCTTGTTGCTTAAAACAACACGCATGTATCCTCTTACAGTTCTGGAGGTCTGAAGTCTCCAAATCAGTCTCACTGGCTCAAGTCAAGGTGTTGGCGGGGGGATTCCTTCGGGAGGTCCCAGGGGGGAATCCGTTTCCTTGTCTTTTCCGGCTTCTAGAGACCACCTGCATTCCTCTCCTCAAATCACTCCAAGCTCCTGCTCCCTTCACTTCTGCTCTCAGACCCTCCTGCCGTCCTCTTTGAAGGACCCTTGTGGTTACATTGGCTCATCTGATAAGCCAGATAGTCTCCCCAAGGCCTTTAACAAAATCCCTTTACCCTGTGAGGGCATATTCACAGGTCCTGGGAATTGGGATGTGGACACCTTTGGGCGGATGTTATTCAGCCGTCCACACCATCCATCTATCCTGTAGTTGGAAGGGGGAGGCGTTCTGCTAATACACTGTCCTCCCAGGGGCCCTCTGTGTGCCCCAAAAACCCTCCCCAGTCCTCTCCAGGCTGTTGGGTGCCTCTCACCAGGGCCCCAGCAGCCCCAGATCCTTGCCTGAGGCCAGGTTGGACTGTGGGCTCTAGGATCCCAGCGGGTTGCCATCAAGAGCTGGCAGCACGGGGCGGCGGGAGGTTTCGTTAGCTGGCTGTTTCCCAAGCAAGGCCCAGAAATATTTACATGGTGACGACATCTGAATGCCCGGGATGGGGTACAAACGAAACAATGAGCACTTTGGTACCAGAAAGGAGTCTGGGTGGTGGCGGCTGAAATTCCATTCATATTTGTGCCTGCAGATAAACACTATTAATACTGAAGGGCTGTGTGCTGGAGAGTGACGGGTGGGCCAGAGGTCCATGGGGGTGGTAGAGCAACGCAAGTCTTGTCCCCAGACTCGGCCCTTGTTCTGGCACAGTGGGTTGGCCACAGGGCTGGTTCCTTCTCCAGTGAGGGTTTTTGTCTGAAGACCCGGGGGGTCAGGACGTGTCTCCACCCCTGCCTGACTTTAGCATCTGACCAATTTGAGGTCAGCTCAGCAGAGCCCTTATTGAACAGAATGGCTTCCCTCCAATTCTTTGTGTTGGAGGATGAGTCTTCTAAAACTTTTGCCCAGGCTGGATGATAATGTAACATCACATCACCTACCGCCTTTAATTTTCACCCCAGGGGACCAGGCGCTGGGGGTGAGAGTATGTGACAAGTAATCTGGTACTAATTGTTAAATCACTAAAGACTGTGAATGTGTTTCCTTAAAAGAAAGCATCACAGCAAAAGAGAAGTTGGGCCCTGGTCTATGTGCCTATTAGTTGGAGCATTGTCCCGTGCACAGAAGGGTTACGGGTTCAATTCCTGGTCAGGGTTCACACCCAGGCTGTGGGTTTCATCCCTGCTATAGCACATACAGGAGGCAACTAATTGATTATTTCTCTCTCACATCAATGGTTCTCTCCCTTTTCTTCTCTCTAGAAAAAAAAAAAAAGGACTCTGGGCACCTAAAGCCTCCAAGACAGACTCTCCTTCACTAGGACAGCAAAGCCATAATGGAGAAAAAAACTGAGGGTGAGGGAGGCCAGGCCACAGTGAGGCCACGAAAGCAGGAAGCTGGGTCCAGGCCAGCCCCAAGTTCTAGGGAAAGCCTCAAGGGCAGCTGCCTTCAAAGTGGGCGGGGACAGTCTTTGGGGTCTGCAGCACCAGATGATCCCTGGGGTACATGAAGAAAACCGAGCTCCTGTGTAAATGTATGTCATCCTTCAAAATGTTCATGCACGCTGTATAGTACATGTATGTTGGTATGTGGTATAATGCATAGATGTGGATTGTTATAGGCCTCTCAGCGAAGGCAGCTGATGTACATGTGTCCTGGATGTTCACCACACGCCTCCCTGGGGGATTCTCCCATGTGCTGTGCCCTGGGAACAGTCTCTGGTCAGATTGCAAGTCTAGCCCCGGACTCTCCAGTGAGCCAGGTAGGAAGCACAGGGCCTGGGCCACCTAAGGCAACGGTCGTCAACCTTCTGGACCTCACGGACCACCAGTGGCCTGCGGACTACCCGTTAGCGACTGCTGACCAAGGGACAGATGGCAGTCCAGAATGAGACCTACTCTAGCTGGCCCTGCCGGACCCTCTGCCTCCTCCCATGAATCTCTAGGTTTCAGCCTGACCTCCAGGCCGGACCCAGCTTCCACCATGCTCACCCTCTCAATGGCTCAAATCACAATCCCCTCAGTGGGCCCCGCCTTGCTTCCCC
>PVJN01031077.1:0-25133 GCA_004026805.1 Lasiurus borealis | reverse complement strand
GGGCAGTGAATAACAAGATGAAGTTAATATGGTACTTTATAATAGCCACTCTAGGAAAGATCTATCTAAGAACTACAAAGACTGAACTTGGATATTGTGACAATATCTTTTCTCTACAGTGTAAATCAGAGAATGATTTATTTTAAGTAGCATATTTTCTCTATGGCCAGGCAAGCCACTAGTACAAATTATATGTATATATGTGATAATTACCAGTATTTAGTCTATAATTAATCAGTTAGCTGGTCATAAAGTATAGGTAGAACATGTTATACATACTATTTTTGATATGGGAGTCCCTGCTGTTATAGAAGATAATTTTAAGTCATACAGTAATGAACATTTAAAATTTGAATGGTTAAAAACTACTGGAATTCCATTGGTGAGAAAAATATAAAATTTACTTTATGAGTACATTTAGGTAAAAGTGTGAATTGATGAGAAAAAGAAAAACAATGTAGCAAGTTGTAATGGAAGTGGAAAAAAGTGTAATAATGGGATATACATAACTAAAATATTAATCTGTTCATTTTTGGTTTAATCCCAGATACATGGGACTATGGTTTTGGAGGTCACTGCCAATCCTTTCCCAACCAGCTTAAATTTTCATTGTCAGTCAAAGCTGAGCTTTTTCTTTTAATTTTCTTGGTTAGTAGTTATCTAAAATTATGTTATGTTGGACATCATGTTTATCTTTGAGTCCAGATTGAAATTTTTATCTCTGAATGTGGTTGGATTTGTTCCCTTCTTCCAAGTGAGAAATCAAGCAAGAAGTGGGTGAATTACTCAATCTGTGGGAGCAGAAGGGTCTCTTACATAAAAATTTTGTATATGGAGCAAATGAGTGTAAGTGTGTGTGTGTGTGTGTATATATAAGAGAGAGAGGAAAAGAGAGAGAGAGATAACTAATATTACTGAGATTCTGGTCTAATTGGTGGCAAGATAAGAAGGTAGAAAAGAGAAGGTATAGGGAATATGTAGGCAGTAACTGTAAAATCAGCCTAGTCAAGAATGAGTACTAGAGATTGTTTGGACTTTTGTTGTAGATCAAGGTTCTGTGCTCAAGGCAGCTTTTTAATACAGAACATTCTAATAGAGGGACCATGTTTACTTAAAATCAGTGGGCTAGGTGAAAGAGCCTACAATCCAAGTAAATGACAGCCCTGTGGCCTCTGCGCACAGGACATCCATGCCCTAAACAGGACATCTCTGTCATGGTGCTTTACTCCTACCCTGAGCTGCTCTTTTCATAGACTCTTCCTTCTGGACTTTGCACTAAAATCCTTCAGTCTCAAAGTCCTCGAGTCATATTGTTTGGTCTCTTATGTTTTTATAAGGCCAAATGTTTTCCACATTCTTCCAATCACTCCATATCACCCTTCTACTCCTATCAATGGCCACTGTTTTTTAAGAAAAAGCCCAAGTTATTAAATAGCAACAATAACCAAAACTGTGTGATATTGGCTAAGGGTTAGATGCATAGACCAATGCAACAGAATAGATAACACAGAAATAGCCATACAAATATACATAACTGTTTTTTTCACCAAAAATTCCCATGTAATTCAATGGAGAAGAGCTACCAGTTCCAACAAACTACAATAATAGTAATAAAAAGAAAGAACCTTGACCTGAGTCTCACGCATAATACAAAAATTAAATCAAACTGATTCATGGACCTAAATGTAAAACATAAAACCACATAGTTATCATGAAAACAGGAGGAAATCTTTGTTATCTAGAAATTTAATGAAAATTAAAACCACAAGATATCTTTAAGTATCTACCAAAATTGCAAAAATAACAAATAATAACAACATGAAATATTGGTGATTATACAGAGAATCTGCATCATTCAGACACCACTGGTGGGAATATAAAATGGTACCACTGTCCTGGGAAAAACTGATATTTTCTTTGAAATGAAACAGACACCTACTATATAAGCAATTACACTCCCGGGCATTTATTCCAGAGTAATAAAGCCTTAGGTTCATACAAAAACCTGTATATATATTTTTATGACAGTTTTACTCAAAGAGAAAGCCAATAATAAGAAACAACCCAGATGTTTTCAACAGGTGAATGGTCAAACAAAATGCGGCACATCCATAATATGTAATACCATGTGGATCACAACAAAAGGAACATTTTACTAATATATCCAACAACCTGGATGAATCCTCAGAGAATTATGCCAATTAAAAATTAATTTCAAAATGTTATATATGTTTCAATTTCTATAATATTCTTGCAATGACAAAATTCTAGACAACAGACTTGGGATATGGGAAGGAAGAAGGACTTAGGTGTGCCTGTAAAAGGGTAACATAGGAAGCTTTGTGTTGATGAAAATGTATGGTATCAATGTCAATAGCTTGGTTATGACATTGAATATGGGAGTTACCAATGAAAGAATTTGAGTGAAGGGTACACAGGATTTCTGTCTTATTTCTTATAATTTCATATGAATCTGTAATAATCTCACAACATAAAAATATTAAAAATCCTCTGGATACAGTGTGGAACATAGTTCTGGGAAAGCAAGACTTTAGCAAGATGAAGTAGTGAACTAAGGGAGGGGAGGAATGAATGCAGTTTAAGTTAAATCACTGACCATGTATTTATGAAGACTGTACCCATTGGAAACATATAAAGTTGGTTGAATATTGCACTTAACTGAATGTTTAGGTGTGGGAGGAAAGAAAAAGAAGATACTCTGGGTGAAGTCTATATTTGGAGGTTGGATAACTGGGTGGAGAATGTTGATGATAATCACTGAACTAATTCATTTAAGAACAGAAGCAGGTTCAGAGGAAGGAGATGAGGAGAAGCAGCCACATCAATTAAATATATATTCAGAAAGAATATGGAGAAAATGGGGCCGTAACTTCTACTATTGCAGGAAGGAGGATGGGACATAGCATTTATCACAAACTGTAACTGCTGCTAATATTCATTCAGCTTTATTTCCATTATAAACTGTATTACCTAAACTGCAGATGTTTGCAACAAGTGTTAAAACTTTGTGTCTTGTTTCAGAGATGTAATTTTATTTGACATACACTAATGATAGCTGTGAATTATATTGTACAGGGAACAATCAGGTTTTGATGTTGAGTAATCATCTTCATTTCACCTATTTTTAAATATGCATTTTATATGTTATGTTTTCATTAGGCATACATGGTATTAATTTGGTAAGTTGAAAATTGTGTGTGTGTGTGTGTGTGTGTGTGTGTGTGTGTGTGTATAAACACATTCCTGACATACTCTAGGCAACCACCCCTGACCCTCTGCACAACAGCCCACCTCTACTCATTGTGTATGCATGCCTACAGCTGTGGGGAGAAGTAGTTTCATCTCCCATCATCAGATCTCCACTAAGTGCCCTCAAACCCATGCAATAGAATATCTAGAGCCTATATATTCCAGCTCATTTCATTAGTGTGTAACGAGAGAAGGAATGAGCATCTAGAAATTGCAGTTCTTTCTGAAAGGCATAATTTCCCATTAATTTCAAATGAGAGAGCTTACTGGCTCCCAACTAAAATACATCACTGAATTCTTTCAATCTAAAGAAAAATAAGGGTAAATTTAAATTTGGGGAGCTGATAAAGATTATGTGGATAACTACATATTCTTGAATCAAATTCAAACATATTCTGACCTAATTTTAAAAAAAATAGGAAATCACTTCATTTGTAATGGAGATAGCAAAATATTGCTGCTTGTATTTCCTATTGTATTTTCTCCCTCTGCTGGCCAAGTGCTACATCAACATTGAAATAAATAAACCAAAAAAGGAATGTACTCCTCTGCATGGTATAATTAGGATCTAAAACTGGGAGTGTATATTGGGAGGAAGTGTTATAGAATATCTTTTCTATTTTTCTCACCTTCAATGCCCTCAAGCATTTTCTACAGTCTTTTCCCCAAAAATAAGACAAAACATTCTGCCCTTAGGAAAGATGTAAATTAGTCACGGCCACCTTGGTGTTTTGAGCCATTGACTCCCTGGAAGAGTCCATTCAATTTCATGAACATTTATTGGGTCTACATGTCTCAGGTGCCCTAATGATTGCTGGACATATAAGTCAATACCATCCTTCTCTATCCCATGAACTCATAGTCTAGCAGGAAGGTAGATCCATGAGAGTTAAAATTCAGCCTAAGTACTGCAAGTGAGAATCCCATAAAACATCAGGAAATTACTGGTGAAGAAGGTATTTATAGCCCGCAGGGAAAGCAAACAACATACAGTTATGATCCGAAGTTTAAGGATTTCGCCATATGTTTCACTAAAGAGGATGTTTTGGGATGGTGAAATGGCGTGGGCCAAGGTATGGAGGGGTGAAGCTTCATTTTGGAGTGATGAGTGGTATGGAGTTGAAGTTTGTGAGTCTAATGGCTGAAGCCCAGGCCAGAAAATCAGGTTTGTACCAGAAGTTTAAGAGCCTATATAGACATTCTAAGAACTTGAGACCCTGTGTTATCCTATATAATAAAAGGCTAATATGCAAATTGACCAAGGGCAGAATGACAAGTTGTTATGCACTGACGCTCAATGTAGAAGCTTCCCACTGGTAGTGAGTGTGCTCCCACAGGGGGAGTCCTGCTCAAACAGAAGCTGGGTTCATGGCTGACGAAGACAGCAGTGATGGTGGGAGCCTCTCCCACCTCCACTGCAGCGCTAAGGATGTCCAACTGCATAGGGAGTGGGCCTAAGCTATCAGTCGACATCCCCCGAGGGCTCCCAGATTGCGAAAGGGTGCAAGCTGGGCTGAGAGATGCCCTCCCCACCCCCACCCCCAGTGCATGAATTTTATGCACCAGGCTTCTAGTAGCAAATAAAAGAGCACAACTAATTTTAAGAAAGTGCTTAACATAAGTATCTTACATATTTGCATTTGTGGCTTGATTTTGTTCACTGGGAAGGAATTTACAGCCTAGGAGGGGCAGAGTTTGGATGACATTGAACCATTACTAATTACAACAGGTAAAAAAGCTGCGACCAGTAGTAGTTAAGGCTGAGACGCTGGGCTTAGCTGCTGTTTTCTATTTATTTACCTTCACCTTTTGATGATTTAAGGAAATAAGTTCATGTCAATTTGACAGCACAAGTCAGAAAAATAGAAGACATGATATCTCCAGTAATTCCATCAATTCCCAAAGTGCAAGGAAATATGTTTTAAAAAATGAAAATATGTTACTTCTAATTTTCTAAAGGAAAGTTTTAGATGGGTTGATGCATAAGTAACATGATTTGTTCTGGACTACACAGATCTCAATTTGCTTCAAAAGTTGCACTTTTTATTCTCTGTTATGTTAAAAAAAATGTAACATGTAGATGGAAATGAAGGCAAAGAATCTAGGCTGCTGTTAAATTAATTTTCTAACTCTGAACATGAACTCAATGTCACTGAAAGTGCTGGGGAGGTTTTTTTGCTTTCCTTTTTGTTATTTGTTTTTTGCTTTTTTTATTCCTCAAGCAGCAAGACCTTGCCACATTTCCAAAGAGTGAAGTTATTGTTGTATTGACTCCTTTCCTCTTCTTGTTCCTTCCTTCTTTCTCTCTCTCTCTCCCTCCTTTTTATCCCTCTCTTTGCCCCTCCTTTGTCTTTCTCCTTCCATAGCTAATATCTTCCATGGTTAAATTAGTATTTTTTTAAACATTTTAACATTATTTTGTATTAGTTTTAGGTGTATAACAGTGGATACAGTCATATACTTTACAAAGTGTGCCCACTAATATTTCCAGTACCCACTTGACACCATAAATAGTTATTACAATACTAGAGGTCTGGTGCAAAAAATTTGTGCATGGGGGCAGGGGGTGTCCTTCAGCCCAGCCTGTACCCTCTCCAATCTCAGACATCCCTTTCTCAATCCAGGACTTCTGGCTCCCAACTGCTTGCCTGCCTTCCTGATTGCCCATAACCACTTCTGGCTACCAGCCTGGTCATCCCTAACTGCCCTTCCTTGCAGGACCAGTCTCCCCCAACTGATCTCCCCTACAGGCCTGGGTCTCCCCCAGCTACCCTTCCCTGCAGGTCCAGTCACCTCCGACTTCCCTCATCTGCTGGCCTGTTCTCCCCCAACTGCCCTCTCTTGCCAACCCTGTCCTCTTCAACTGCCTTCCCCTGCTGGCCATCTTGTGGTAGCCATCTTGAGTCCACATGGGGCCAGCTATTTTTGATCTTTGACCACATGGGGGCAAGCATCTTGTGTGTTGGAGTGACAGTCAATTTGCATATTACTCTTTTATTAGATAGGATTATTGACTTTTACCATGCTGTTGCAAATGATAAGATTTTGTTCTTTTTTATTATTCTTAAACTAGAGGCTTGATGCACTAAACTCATGCAAGAGTAGGTCTGTCTTCCCCCAGCTGCTGGCACCAGCTTCCCTCTGGCATCCAGGACCCAGGCTTCCCTTGCAGTCCTAGCTTCATCCAGGAAAGTTCTCCGGAAGGACATCTTGTTGCATATTACACTTTTAGTATCATAGATTAGAGGCCTGGTGCATGAAATTCGTGCACAGAGGGGGGGTGTCACTCAGCGCAGCCTGTACCCTCTCCAATCTGAGAACCCTTAAGAAATTTCGGACTGCTGGTTTAGGCCCAACCCTCTCACAATTCAGGACTGCTGGCTCCCAACCACTCACCTGAATGCCTTATTGCCCCTAACTACTTTTGCCTGCCAGCCTGATCATTCCCTAACCACTTGCATCTTAGCCTGATCAATGCCTAACTGCTCCCCTTCTGGCCTAATTGCCCCTAAATGCCCTCCCCTGAAGGTCTGGTCCCCCCAACTATTTTTCCTGCAGGTCTGGTCACCCCCAACTGCCCTCCCATACAAGCCTGGGTCTCCGCACCCCCAACTATCTTCCCCTGAAAATCTGGCCCCCTCTGATCACTCAAACTGCCTTCCCCTGCCTGCCATCTTGTCACAACCATCTGTGTCCACATGGGGGAAGCCATTTTGACCACATGGGGGCAGCCATCTTGTGTGTTGTAGTGACAGTCAATTTGCATATTACCCTTTTATTAGATAGGGTATTTTTCAGAAAACTAAACAGCCTGTGAAGAAACATCTCCTAAATATACCCTCAGAAAAGATTCTATGTATAAATTAATGCACTGGAGTGAAATGTTTGCCTTTTTAATAAGAACCATTTTCTGACTTAAGTCATGTGACTTTCCTCAGTCACAATAATCTCACTAAACAAGTGAAAGATTTGTGTGAGATGATCACTGACATCTTCTGTGATTCTACAATTCTGTCTTTTTGACACTCAAACAGAATGTACTAGTTTGTCCCTAAGAGATTGCCCCACACTCTGTCCCCAAGTCATGAATTGGAGAAACAGTGCTGCAAGTCTCTTTCAGATGACATCACGGCCATTAAACTGATCCCAGACATCTCCAGGCCCAGATGGAGCAGAGAGAGGTCAGCAAAGGGTAATTCCAAATATTTAAAAGTTACAAAGACATCTGTCAAAGAAAACAGATCATACACTGCTAACTTAAGCCATTATGAAGCTTCATAATGAGAAGACTTTTTAAAAGTAAAGTTCTGCTTATTTTAATGACTGAAATATGGCATTAAAATATTAACAGTAGATGAACTTAATTATTATTGGGCATATCTGGATATTTTCTGGGGAGAGTGGCAGTATAACAAATTAAAATGGTATATTAGTAAATCTTTGTTTAGTAAGTATATTTATTTTGCTTTAATTTTAGGAAAATAATTAATTTTATTATTATAATCAGAATTGTCATATAATTTGTGTTATAACAACACTAGATAAAAAAATAACATATTCAATCTATACAATGTTTATGTATGTTTACAGCAATAATGTAAACTTAAATAAAAGGTTGAAAAAAATAAAACTGTTTTTCAATATAATTTTAAAGTTATTTTTCTTCTGTGGTATTTAAATTTTTAAATAAAATCAAAGCGCATTACACGAATCATAATTGGTTAATATAAATAATTTAGCCAATTTTTTTCAATAAGTATGGGACTTTTAGTTAACTTTTTTAAGAGGTAATTAAACTTTAACTTTTTAAATGCAATTCTAATGTTCAATGTCCATGTAACTGACAATGGAATAAAATCAGTATTAGAAATATGCTTGTTACTTCTAATTTATATAAATTTAAGAGTAATATGACTTATTTAATATTGGAAAATGGTTCTCAGCCTCCCTTGTAACAGTCAGGAATATCACTCTAGTATATGATTATTCAGAACCACCAACTGCAATACCCATAAAGGAAGAAAAAAATGGACACTTGGCACCACTGGGAAATAAAATGTTGCGAAACAATAATCTAGTACACTTTTATGCAACATGAGAGGGTATATTTAACAGGTTAAGCAATTTGATTTTTTTGTCTTAACTTAAGCACTTTAACCCTCCAATGTAGATACCAGTACGACCCATAAACTTTTATGTCATTTGGATGCACTTGGCTTTCCTTCCCCCTACTGAATGATGTTGGTCATACAAATTAATGTTTGGAATTATAGATTGAGTCAGCCAGATTTGAGCACATAATTTCAAGGGATAGAAGTACACATCTTTGTGAACATGTGTGCAAAGTATGTGGGTCCTTTCAAGTGTGAGGTTTTATCACATCTAAAGGTGAGACTACTAGCTTGGTAGAAGGAAATCTTGTCTAATATGTGTTTATATTCTCTATCATTGTTAGTCGCATTTTCCTCAATCTTCTAGTATCTATGCTTAATTTTGAGTGCATGAGATTTTGAAATTACTTACTGGGTTGATTCCTTCATGGCCTTTACCTTGTTTCCTTCATTGGGCAGGATAAACAAATGGGAACAGAAAGGGAGATAATTATGCAAATTCCATAGTGCCACACAGCAAGGAATTTTTATTAACATAACTATTTTTACTTATATTTCATAAATTATTAAGATACAAATTTCAAGAATACTTGTATGAGTTAGAATGGTGTTTAAATAAACCTTAAAAAAAAAATTGGGCCACTTTATACTGGTGAGCCCTCCCTGAAATTGAAGGCAGTCAGAGAAGATATATGAAAAGATGTGTCTTTGAAGTTAAATAACAGAAGATCATTTTCAGCAATGATTACAAGGTTAGAGAAAACTATCATTGAGAAGAAATAATGGAGGAATTAAGATCCTAGATCTGGCTGGCCAGTCAAAATGGGGGAAACTTCAAAATTAAGTAGAGGACTGTATTGTAGGTAAAATGGAACATTAGTGTATATGTCTATCATGCATATCAGCCAGAGGAAATATGTTCTGATGCTTATTATGGCAGAAACTTCCATATAGAGGAGCTACTTTCTGCTATGTTTTGTAGCTAAAGTTTGAGCCAGTGACTGACATTGCTGAGATTCTTAAAAACAACACAAAAGGAGTTAGATCTGGAAGAGACTTGAAGAAGAAATGTAATCTAGTATCTTCAGTTTGCACATTAGGCAGTTGTACTCTAATAGTTTTGAATTAATTACATTTACATTTTTAATAGAGATATATTATTTTTATACATTTTGTTCTAATCAGTGATTCTGAGGTGGAAACATAGCAGCTTTAAGTATGCTTCTATGTAAATAAATGGTTTCATTTTTGTAAGTGAAATGTCTGAACTCAAACTTTGTATTATCTTAAAATCAAATGAATCTTTTGAAGGTTGTCCTGTCTTTCACTCTCTATTTCAAAGTAACAGATACTTGTTCTCACAGCAGCAGGTAAAATCTGCAGGAATACTCTGCAGCTGTGATATGAGAAGCTAGTTAAGAATTATTCTCAACCCTTAAATATAATAAGTGGAAGCAAGTATAAGAAAATGAGGATAGAAATTTTGTCAAGTTTCAGAATTCATTGAGATTTTAGTAGAGATGACTTATATCCTATATAACCTATATAATGAAAGCCTAATATGCTAAATGTCTGGTCATCCAGTCATTCAGTCATCCATTCAACCAATCAAAGCATAATATGTTGACATGCTAAGGCCGCTCAACCACTCACTATGACGTGCACTGACCACCAGGTAGGTTAGCTTTCTGCTGGGGTCCAGCCGGTAGGAACTGAAGAAGAAGGGCTAGACAACCCCTGGATCCCGGTCCCTCCCTGGCTGGCCAACCTTCCGTGCTCCTCCTTGGCCCTGATTGTGCACCAGTGGGGTCTTTTGGCCTGGCCTCTACCTTTTCACAATCTGGGACTCCTAGGGGATGTCAGAGAGCCGGTTTTGGCCCAGTCCCACAGGCCAGACTGAGGGACCCTACTGATGTATGAATTCATGCACAGGGCCTCTAGTGTCAAATAATGAAAGAAACAATGAAGATAAATAACAGCCCTTCCCAGTATGACTCTGTGGTTAGAGCATTGACCCATGGACTAAAGGGTCATTGGTTTAATTCCAGTCAAGGGCACGTACCTTGCTTGCAGACTCCATCCCAGGGCACATGTGGGAGGCAATCAATTGATGTGTCTCTGTCACATCAATGTGTTTCTCTCCTGTCCTCCCCTTTCTACTCTTTCTAAAAATCAGTGAAAAAAAAATATCCTCCAGTGAGATTAAAAACAACAACAACAAAAAATTAAATAACATGTCAGAATATTATTATATCAAGAATCTAGTGACAGTTTAATAAACAAATATTAGGCACCTGCCGAGACCGGTTTGGCTCAGTGGAGAGAGCGTCGGCTTGCGGACTGAAAGGTCCCAGGTTCGATTCCAGTCGGTGGCATGTACCTTGGTTGCGGGCACATCTCCACAGTGGGGCGTGCAGGAGGCGGCTGATCGATGTCTCTCTCTCATCGATGTTTCTGACTGTCTATCTCTCTCCCTTCCTCTCTGTAAAAAATCAATAAAAATATATTTAAAAAAATATATTAGGCACCAAAGTATGACAAAGGAAGGCTGGCTTACATATAAACTTCAGGAAGTGTCTCATAGCCTTGTCTCTGTCTGGGGTCAAGCAGGAACTCACCATGGCTTTATTAAACTCATCATAGATTAAAATGTGTATGTGCACATATGTAGTAAAACAGCAAAACGAAACAAAACATAAAAATTCACTTGAGTATTTACTTCTAACCCTCAACAATCCACTCCTTTTCATTCTCTGAGGCATCACTATCTGTTCACTTACCTGGCTTGCTCAGAAACTCTAGGATTATTCCCTTCTGCTCCTTTTCCAACTGTGCAATCAAGCAATTGTTCTGGTAAGTGTTAAAAGATCCCATTGCCTTCCCTGCTTCTGTCTTAATTGAGGTCCATTCAGTCATTCTTTAATGAACATTTACTGGGGACCTACTCTGGGGCAAGCATCATGTTAGGCACTGAATGTGCCAATATGCATGCCTCATCGTCTCTGCACTTGACAGTCCCAAACTGACACATTAAAACAAACTATAAAAGAATAGAGATGAAGACAAGGGAAGGGGGAAAGCTTATATTAGTGAGATGGCTGTTGATTTCCCAAAGGCTTATTAAGAAAGCATCCTAATTACTTCCATTATCTCTAGAGTGTCTAGCCTCAAGACATTCTTCAGACTGCAGCTGGGGTGCCTATCCAAGATGCAAATCTCTCCCCGTAACAGCCTTCAGTGAGTTCCTACCACCTAAAGAATAAAGGACAAATTACTGAGCAAGATGACATAAAACTCTCCATGGTCTTGTCAAGGCTTCCCTCTCTAACCTTAACAACTGTCACCACTTCTCTACACTGTTAGCACCTACAACTGCTGCTCTAATAATAACCACCTATTTGTGGTCTCTCACATTTTCCTTGCCTCCACCCCTCTGTGCACATTGCTTCTGCTCTTTGTCCACTCCTTTCCCCTTCTACAGTTCTTTTATGACCCACTTTATCTTCTCTGAACTCTCCTTCTGTCCCTCCCCACATGCTGAGAAGGGTGACATCTCTGTCTGAGCTTACTCAACTACTGTCCTAATCAGGGTGGTAGTTAATGACTTTTTGAGATGCTGCACTCACCCACTGGGTACATATCTGATTCCTTCTTTAAAACATTTCCAGGACTTAACACCAGGAATATAACAGATGTGATAGTAATAATAAATAAGTGAATAAAGAAATGTTATAACACAATTAAATGTCTCATAGCTACTTACGATTAAAAAGAAGGCCAATTATTTACATCTAATTTTTGTAGAAAAGCTGTATATTTTGTGTAATAATATTTGTTAATCTTTTAAGTTTAACTATAATGTTGAAATCTAACATTTTATATTGTCTATTAACTATTGACTAATATGTCCACCAATGTAATGAGCTAAAACTGAAATATAATCATAAATCTGGCATGCAATTGAGATATGAGAACATTAATGGAGGCCCAATTCTGAGCTAAGTCACATACAAAAAAAAACCCCGGACAGTGGTATGGATAATATAAGAATTCCAAACAAGGCATTCTCTTTGTAGAAGAAAACCTGAATAAATGTGAAACTGTCTAGAGTGAAACGGCCAAGGCTTATGCCTACACTGGTTGCCACCTTTGGAGTCTTCACAAATAATAGAGGACATGCATGAACTTGTCCCTCCAACCCACTTAACTCTACTTTCTGGTGAAAGTAAAAGTCCTAGACCTGATGCAGAAGAAATCAGTTTGGGCGCTATAACATAGGAGTTAGAGGAACATTGTGGAGACAGTATCAGTCAGGGTCCAGTTAAACAGTAGAAGCCATACCAATATATACAGTTTTTAATTAAGATAAAATTTTAATGCAAAAGAGAATTAACTAGGCATAAAATTACTAAGTAACTATAGATGGAAAACGAAACAAAACAAAAAACCGCTTTAATTATCAGGAAGTAGCTACCACCACTATGGAAAAAGGGAAGAGCTGGAATGATATAAGTCTTAGACATTCTTAGGAGAGCTCCCATGGGTCTGAAGCCTAGATCTCTTGGCATTCAGCTGCTGCGGTGGGGAACTATTGCTGGAGTGACAATGAGAATAAGCAGGCAGGTAGCAGACTATGTCCTTTCTTCTCCAGCTTTACAGACTCCCTCTATCACCCCCTATTGGCTGAGCCTAATTACAAGCCAGATGTCAAAGTAAAGATGTATTATTAGCCTTATTTTTAATTCCCACACGAGGATATCTTTCCATTGATTTTTAGAGAGAGGGAAAGACAAAGAGAACTATCGAGAAACACATCAATTGGTTGCCTCCTGCGTGAGTCATAACCAGGGCCTGGGCAGGGGATGAGCCTGCAACCAAGGTACATGCCCTTGAGCAGAATCCAGAACCCTTTAGTCCACAGGCTGATGCTCTATCCATTGAGTCGAACTAGCTAGAGTTATTATTATTATTATTATTATTATTATTATTATTTTACAGCCAGCATAAGGAAAAATGTAGAACTGGTGATTGGGAGCTGAAGAGTAATAGCTTAATATGAGCATGTAATAGCTTAATACTTTGACAATAACTGGTGGGAGAAGAGATGGGGTACAGAATGAAAACACCTAAACATGCCTGAGAGCCTTTGAGCACAGAGAGATGGAGCACCGTGGTCTGTCAGAGGCTGCCCCCAATTTCCCATCTTTGTCCCTGCTCTCTGCAGCCCAGGCTGGGTCACCACTCTGTATGGACAGTCAGCTCTTTGGAATATGTTGGCCTAGCACAAACCAAGCTCTTATGGTTCTTGAACAAAGAAATAATCCTGGTGATGCAATGATGCCAAAATAAATGACTTTAAGAGCCAAGTCAGTCCCGAATTAATTGATTTAGTGTTCTACAATTTCTGAATTAAGAACAAAAGAAAATGCTAACATCATAAATGAATCATTATCAAACTTGTCCCTGTCCTGAAGAAATATTAATAACAGCAATGATTGACATCCTCTTCTAGGGCTAGGAAAGGCAGGATCATGCACACTTCAGTGCCCAAGGAAAGAGTTAAAACCCTACACTAACAAAACTGGTTAATGGACGGATAACTTACAAATAGGGAAGAAAGAAAAGCATTTAAACCCCATCTTGATAGAATCACTTTTTAAAAAATCACTGTTCTTTTCCACCGTTGTGTATTTCTCATTACTTGAGGGAAGAAGTCACCCAGCAAAGAACCAAATCAATACCTGCTTTACAAGACAACTTAACCTTGAGTAGTGCTAATGTTTCTACAAACCTCCTTTAAGCTAGTTAAAACTGCCAGGCAAAAGTCAGGAAAATTAACGCAAGCTTACTGTCACTGTTACGTGAAGAATAACAAACCTAAAGAAAGCAGACAAATGATCTCACACCAGTGCTTAGAAACCTATAGTTAAAGTTATTTAAATATTTTTTCTATTATTATCTGGATGAGTTCACTAGGTCCCTCCTCAACAGCAACAAATAATAAGTAATCCAAAAATAGTTCTGATAAAATAGAGTCCTTCAAGTTTATTTCTAGCATTGCCTGAGATCACAACTTCCCTTCCCTGTTTCGTTTTATACCATGCTTCCAAGGGCCTCTTAGTAACCGGCATTCAGGATTACTCAATTCTGTTAAGATTAAATGTCAGCTTTTCTTGCTATTCCCAAGGACTAGAAGGTCTCCCTATCACTCCTGCCTAGTGAAATATTTTTGAACTTTTATCAATATTTCCACTGAATCAACTCCTCTATGACGTCTGATTTTGTTTTCTCCCACTTTCTCCTTTGCCCTTTAATAACAACCATGGAGTATTGGTATCTGTGTAATTACAGTTATTATATTTCTCAAATCTAAGATGCCATTGATTGCAATCTTCCCACTAGTAAAATTCTGGTGCCATCAATTTCCGGAAGCATCCAACTTGAGGTGTGATGAAGCACCAAGAAAAGGTATGTATCAGAATGAATGAAATATGATGATTGTACACAGGATGGCCTACTTGCTAAATTGCTAAACTGTGAGCTTCAGGACAGCAGGACACATGACTCAGTACTGTGCCCTTAATGTTAAGTGTACAGTTTGATACATACAAGATTCCTCAGTGAATGCCTGTTAAAGCGAGCGTGCTCAAAAAGTTTATATGAAAACTGAAATTGTATGATTAGTAACACTTTTGTAGCCTGGACTTCGTCCTATGATCACAAATGATAATGTGTAGGATGAAAAGAAGTGATGCACAGTCATAAGATCCTAACTTTCTTCTCCCCAAACTTTATGACTTTAGTCAGGGCTACTTGTATTTGCAGGATGACTAGGCATTTATACATGTAGTGTAATTTTAATAGACCTGGGGAGGCCTGAGCTCCTAAAATCAGCCATTGTTGCCTGAAAATCCCACCTTTAGGTAATCCTTGCATTGTAAGAAAATGTACAATTTCCTGAGGGGAAATCTCATTAAGTTTTATCAGACAGCATCATTATCTGAATCAGTTCACTAGGTCCCTCCTCAACAGCAACAAATAATAAGTAATCCAAAAATAGTTCTGATAAAATAGAGCCCTTCAAGTCTATTTCTAGCATTGCCTAAGAACGGGCAGATTTGGGAAAGAGGTTTCAGAACTGAGGACTACAGGGACCCTGGGGATCGGCTGTTCAAGGCAGAGTGGAGGCTGGAGGGGGAGCAAAGACATCATCTTGGTAGGACTACCACCTTTCTGGGAAAAATAATTTGATTTCTATTTCATCCAGTAGTCTTTTTCTTTGCTTCCATCATTTGCTTCTATTCTGCATTCCTGTCATTTGTGGCACCTATTTGCCTTATGCATATCGCTCTACAAAGTTCATGTAGACATTTCAATGCCTTTTTTTTCTCTCTTCTTTCTTTGTCACCATTCCTCAAGTTTCTTTATGTTTTCTTTCCTTCAGTATTAGTTGCCTAGATCAAGACTTCTACTTGGGCACTCGCCAGTGTGGCTCAGTTAGTTGGGCATCATCCCATGCACCGAATGGTTGTCAGTTTGATTCTCGGTCAGAGTACAAGCCTGGGTTGTGGGCTCCATCCCTGGCAGGAGGTGTGCAGGAGGCAGCAGATTGATGTGTTGGTTTCACTTGAATGCTTCTCTCTTCCTCCCTCCCTTTCTCTTTCTTCTCTCTTCCACTAAAAGAAAAAAAATCAATCAAAAATATTTAAAAGAATAATAAAAAGAACCCATGATGTTTTTTTTAAAAAATAGAATTCTACTTGGATATAAAATGTGTATCAATCCCATAATACACAGATTCCTGGAAATGTTCAGCTTCTTCCTCTATCTGAGCCCTGTCATTATTATTCCCTAGGTCAGCTCGAGCTCTACTGGCTCTAATTGAAATCTTATGTAGGGCACAACCTCTCAAGTTAAACTACGTCCTTGATAAAATGTGAGCTTCCATTCCAGATATATATTTTTTTCCTTTTTTTTTTATTTTAGTCTGTACAGATGTGACTGAGTAATTGGACCAAATATGCCCTTCCATGTCATATAATGGGTTTAAATTATTGTTTCTGCACCTGTGCATTTTATTCCTCCTCTCCACATTTAAGGCATTAAAATACAAAATACTCTGTTGTTTACCTCTGTCAGCCCTACATATCAGCCAGAACCTCTCTACTTAGGCAAAAGTGTCTGATGAATGTCTCACATGTGACCCGGGTCATCCACCTGCCAATATCACAAACAATAATGCTTTGCATTATATAGCACTTTGAACTTTTTCTAAATGCTTTAACTTACATTTTTAATTTTCATCTCTCTCTTATTTAGTTGAAATATGACATTTCTAGTGCCTTTTCAGTCATTCACTTTTTAGCAGTCATATCATTTTTGACTAGCATTCAGATAGTTTTTATCACTATAATTCTGTATAGTCAAACCAGTGATTTTGAGGGTTTTTTATTTTAACTATATATATATTTTTTGCAAAGCATACTCCATTTCCCCACCTCTAAAACTTCTATTTAATTTTGGAAGTTGAATTACTGCCAACATGTCATTCAGGGTTATCCCCAGTAATTTTATAATCACAGTTCTTCCAATGTGATCACTAGGCAAGCATTCTGACTTCTTTCCTATAATTCTTCTCTTGACAAGTTACCATCATCCTTTGGATAATTATTAAGTTTCTTCCTCTACTGTCTTCCCCTCAGAGATTGCATCTGTTTACTTCTCCCTACTCCCACGTCTGACATTTCTCTCATAGAATAATTAGGGATCAACAGTTCTCATTCTGATATTGTGAAGACTTAGAAACTCCTCCTCTTCTATGTCATTTGTTTTCTCCCTTTCTTGGATATTAATTACTCACTCTTCTGTGGTGGGTAGAATTCTAGCATGACCCCCACTGGTTGGTGTACACCCTGTACAACCTTCTGTTCAGTGGGGTAGACCTGTGCCTATGATGGGATATCACTGAGTGCTATGGTTGGGTAATAGGGGAAATGAGATTTCATAAATGTAATTAAGGTCTAAAAGGGAGATTAGCTGGATGCACCTGACCCCATCAGAGAAGCCCTTAAAAGAGAGAAGAAGAGCACTAGACGATCTTCAGCTGGCCTTGAAGACACAAGCTGCTGTGTTGGAAGAGAACCTTATGTCAGAAAACTCTAGGCAGTGTCTAGAACAGCGGTTCTCAACCGGTGGGTCGCGACCCCTTTGGGGGTCGAACGACCCTTTCACAGGGGTTGCCTAAGACCATTGGAAAATGCAGATATTTATATCACGATGCATAAGAGTAGCAAAATTTCATGGTTGGGGGTCACCACCACATGAGGAACTGTATGCAAGGGTCGTGGTCTTAGGAAGGTTGAGAACCACTGGTCTAGAAGATGAGAGTAACAGTCAACAACAACAATAACAACAAACAAACTAGATCCCAGACCTACAAATGCAAGGAACTGAAATTTGCCAACATTAATATGAGCTAGGACAGTGGTCATCAAACTCATTAGTCAACAGAGCCACATACCAACAGTATAACGATTGAAATTACCTCTGAGAGCCAATTTTTTTTAAACTTAAACTTCTAATGCCACTTCGAAATAGACTCACCCAGGCTGTGGTATTTTGTGGAAGAGCCACACTCAAGGGGCCAAAGAGCCACATTTGGCTCACGAGCCGCAGTTTGCAGACCAAAGGAGGTAGGAGAAGGATTCAGCTGCAGAAGAGAAATCAGTGGGGTTCACATCTTAATTTCAGCCTTGTGAGACCTTGAGCAAAAACCCCAGCTATGTCATGACCAAACTTCTGTCCTATAGAACCTGCAAAGTTAGTGACTATTTGTTATACAGCAAAAGAAATAAAAAGACCTGTATTTTCTCTGTTCTCCTTTTGCTGCCCATCTCTCCTACTAACTGTAATTCCCAGTTCTAACAGCAATTTTTAGAGAAAAAAGGACCCAACTCCTGCCAACATTCAACCTCTCCCTAGGGCCTGTTTGCATTTCTTCACTCTGATCCTTACTCAATGGTTTTTCTCAATTTATTCTTCTTCGTCTCCAAGACAAAATTGTTTTGGCAATTTCCAAAGTAATATACTTCATCTAGTCCATTTATTTGCTTTTATTTACAAGTAACATCCCTTTGGCCTACTTCTCCTTAGTATTCAAAGTTGAATTCAAGAGCAAGCCTGCTATAATGGCATGTTTCCTGATGTTCCAATGAAATTGATCCATTTATTTAGTCATTTATTCACTTTTTCATTCAACAATTAAAATGTCAACCTAAAATGACAGGTAATCTACTAAGCCCTGCTATTACAAGGATAAATAAGACACAGATTTTGGTTCTAAATAGTAAAGAATGGGCAGTTGAGAGAATCAAACAAAATATTTTAAATAGGATTTTTAACAATTATGCAAGTTAAGAGATTATGATTTGGAATAAGATATAAATATATACATGCATAAGGAACAACAATTTAAGACATTTATAGTACAAACAGCAAATGAGTTTAAGAGAAAAATTGAAGAATACAAATTCATTGTTGTATTTTAGCCCCCAAAATTTCAATTGGTGTTTTGCTTTTCTTTGCAGTGGCCATTCACTGCCATATTGTAAGCAATAAGTATATGTAGAACAGGGTATCGAGTATTCAGAATTGGGTAATAAAGAAGAGATGGAATGAAGGGACGCAATCTTGCTGCTAAAAGCACACACTCTATTTTCTGTACATGACTGCATTGACTATCTTAATAGATGACTCTACAGAGTGACTCGCCAGATGTCAATGGACTAATATTTGATATGTGAACAACAGTCCAGGCACAGATCAAGAGCACAGAACTGGTGTGGTAGCAGTAAGTCACTGTGTCAGTTTCTATCAACATGCACGACTTGACCTAGCACCCTGTGTGGAGGCAAAGGGTGTGCAAATTATCATAGCCTTGGGATATGCAATTAAGCATGAAGTTAGCAGAATGAATGTCAGTGAATTGGGGTAAGAAACACTGCAGCCTGAACAGAAAACAAACACATTTCATCTAAAGAGTGTGAATTTCCCATGGAAATGAGAAACAAGAATTCCTGAGAGAACTTATTTTCCTTACCTATTTATTTCTGCCCTGTAGGAAGATGATAATGGAAAATATTTTAATAACACTGTAGGCTTTAACGAAAGCAGTGCTATTTTTTGAACGATATTTTTCTAGAGTCATAAACATAATCAAAATTGCACTTTAAGGCTATGGGCATCATCTTGAAACCAGTCTGGCCATGATGTTTAAATGTCTTCTGGCACTGGCTTTATGGCGGGGCAAGCAATACAGCGATTTGCAGATGTTTGTGAGAACATGTGAAATCATCAGACAAGAAAAGGTCATTTTTGTATAGCAAATATATCCTAGGTAATAGTTTATAACTTATTCTTCATTCCTTAATTGGAATTGCTAACTTTTTTCCTTCATCCCAACCAGCAAAACTGTTGCATAAACAGTTTTCATTTAGGCAATCTTAAATCTAAAATTACATTTCAAATATTGCTATAATAAAAATCCATGGTAAATGTTTAAAAAGTGCTAGTTTATGAATCATTTGATATAGCCCACTTTCAGTATCAAAGAGTTTTTACCTTCTCAAATTGATGTTATTAAGATCTGCCCCATTAACGGTTGAGACTTTGTTGTTATTCACTCTGCACAGTTGTCCTTCTTTTAAAGTAGATCCTAGTCTGTTTATTCAATGAAGCTGGTTATTAGTTTCTCATGAGTGGTCTAAAAACCTTCTCAGAGATGTAATCTGAATGGAAGCTGGAAAACCCCAATATGGAAGTTAATGAGTGAACTGTCCTTTAAAATTTTTATTTACATAGAATACATTTTTAGGGCATATTGTGTGTGTGTGTGTGTGTGTGTGTGTGTGTGTGTGTGTTTTAATTTTTTTTTTTATTGATTTCAGAGAGGAAGAGAGAGAGGGAGAGAGAGAAACATTAGTGATGAGAGAGAATCATTGATTGGCTACCTCCTGCAGGCTGCCTATTGGGGATGGAACACGCAACCTAGACATGTGCTCCTGACTGGAATCTAACCAGGTACCCTTCAGTATGCAGGCTGACACTCTATCCACTGAGCCAAACCAGCTAAAGTGGGTGTATTTTATTTTATTGTGTTTGATTTCATATTGTCCCAAACACTTTAAGATATCTTCATGCATACACATGTGTATAAACATACTCATGTCTACATTCACATGATCACATTCACATATAGAAATCCATGTTTATACACTCCTCAGGAAATTCCATCCTTCTTCCTACTCAACTGTTACTTATTCTATACAATAAGAGTAATATGCAAATTGACTGCCACTCCAACACACAAGATGGCTGCACTCAGGTGGTCAAAGATGGCTGCCCCCATATGGACACAAGATGCCTGCCACAAGATGGCCAGCAGGGGAGAGCAGTTGGGAGGGACCAGGCCTGCAAGGGAGGGCAGTGGGGACATTCAAGCCTGCAGGGGAGGGCAGTTAGGGGTGAGCAGGCTAACAGAGGAGGGAAGTTGGGGGTGACTGGGCCTGCAGGGAAGGGCAGTTGGGGAGTACCTATGCCTATAGGGGAGAACAGATGGGGGGACCCAGGCCTGCACAAGAGGGAAGTTAGGAGTGACTAGGCTTGTAGGGGAGGGCAGTTAGAGAAAGTCAGGCTGGCAGGGGAGTGATATGAATGTGATCAGGCTGGAAGGCAGAAGTGATTAGGGGCAATCAGGAAGGCAGACAGGAGAGCAGTTGGGATCCAGCAGTCCTGGATTGTGAGAGGGATGTCCGGCTTCCCGTTTAGGCCCCTACTGGGATCGGACCCAAACAGGCAGTCAGACATCCCTTGAGGGGTCTGAGATTAGGTCTGAGATTGGAAAGGGTGGAAGCCGGGCTGAGAGTCATCCTCCCCCCCACCCCCATGCACAGATTTCATGCACTAGGCCTCTAGTAAATAAATGATTTCTAAACTTGTTTCTCTAGACCAAAACTTGAATATCCAGACTTGTCTATTTTGCTGCCAGTTAAACATTTGCAACTAAATGCTCCACAAGTATCTGAAAACACAGTAAGTTCAAAAACAAATTCACAGTACCTACAAGTTCCCCTGTCTTCCAGTGTACTTTATTCAATGAATCATACCGCCGAGAACCATTTTTTCATGACAGAAACCTAAGAATGTCTTAGAAACACAATCAAAACCTCTATGTCTATCAATTACCAGATTCTGAGAATTTCTCCTTAAATATGAACTTTCTTCTTCATCTTTTGACTCTTTATATTTTAATCTCCCTCCATGTCTTAACACACTATTTCCATAGATTACTTACAAATCCTCCTCTTTCTAGGCCAAGATTTATTCAAATACTCTTCATTTGAGATAGTCTTATTAAAAGCAATTCTTAAAAGTAGAAAAAAGGTGTAATGACTACACAATATATACATAATAAAAGCTAGACAAATATTAGGATGGCATATATAATGCATTCTTCATAATTTCTCCTAATTCCATCTTCACCTTCAACTCTCAGCCTTCCCTTTTGCAGAATAAAATAAGGTAAAATGAATAAGGAGCCAGAGCAAATAAGCAACAAAATAATCTAGAAGGAATAAACTAAAAACAATTATAGAGCTAAACTCAGCTATATAAAACGTAATACTATTTTATATAGCTGAGTTTAGCAAAGAATGTAAGCCTGGATGAAAAAGTAAGACTTGATTATATACATTAAATAGAAAGATGTGAAACATTTAAAGGAAAAAATGGAAAAAAGATATGTCAAATATTAATTATATTAATATTACTATCTCCATGTTAATATTAGATGAAGTAGATCTTATGGCAAGAAGTTTTTCTAAAGCTAAAGAGTGACATTTCATGATAAAAGGCGCAATTAGGACGACATAATAATCTTAAATGTGCACACAATTAATAAATGAGCTTCAAAATACATGAAGCGAAAACAGACAATACTGAAGAGAGGAAAAGACAAATTAACAATGATATTTTCATAATGTAATACCATTCCATTGGTAGTGATTAAAAAATTTGATCCAAAAATAAGTAACATGATAGAAGATCAAAGAAACACCATACTAACTTGACATAATGGACATTTGCAGACAATTTCACCAAAAATGAGAATCTAACATTTTTCTAAGTATCCATGGACTATAAGCTTTATCATAAACTAGATGCCTAGTGCACAAATTCATGCTCGGGTGGGGTCCTTTGGCTGGCTGGCAATTGAGACCTATCAGGAGGCTGGCCAGCTGGGGGAAGGAATCCCAGGAGGTTTTACAGCTGGCCCTCCTGATCAGGGCCTATTGGGAGGCCAGCTGGCAGTGGGGAGGGGCTGCAGCAGGTTGGCTTGATTGGGGCTTTTGGGGGGGGGGGCAGCTGGCCAGGAGGAGGGACTGCGGGAGGTCGGCTAACCACAGGAGGTTGGCTGTGGGAACGCATTGACCACCAGGGGGCAGCTCCTACATTGAATGCCTGCCCCCTAGGGATCAGTGCACATCATAGTGACTGATTGACTGGTCATTCCAATTGTTCAGTCCTAGCGGTTGCTTAGTCTTTTATGTAGATAGATAAATAAATCTCAGTACATTTCAAAAGACTGTAATCTCACAGAATGTGTTCTTTAACCATGATATAATTAAATAGGCATAAATTAAATGACTAAAAATAATCAAATATTTAAAAATGAAACAACATACTTCTAAATAATCAAAAGGTATCTCAAGAAAAAAATTTAAATATTTAAAACTCAATAACAAAATAACATATCCAAATTTGGGGGATGCTGCTAAGGAAATGATTTGAGGGAAATTTAGATATCTGAATGCCTATAGGATAAAAATGAAGAAAGAACTGCCTTCTTGACCTAACTCTCCACCCTAAGTAGTGTCTTAGTCTAGTTGGGCTACACACCAAAATACCATAAACTGGTGGCTCAAATAACAAAAACTTATTTTCTCAGAGTTCTAGAGGCAAGAAGTTCAGATTAAGGTGCCTACTTGGTTAGTTTCTTGTGAGAGTTCTCCAAATCCTATAACACTGGAAAATAGGGCTTCAATATCTGAATTTAGAGGGCCACAGTGCAGTTCAGTTCTGTTTATAGTAAGATGATAGGGCTCAAAAATCAAAAAACAAAAGAAAGTTAAATTCACTCTAACAGAATACAAACAAGTAATAAAGATAAAAGCAAAAGTGTTTAGATGGCTGTGGCATAGGAGGACGTGGAACTAGCCCCCTGTCATGAGCAAAATCAAATATCCTTGTATTTGGTAGCAATTACTCTGGTGAGACCACTGCATGTTGAAAAGAACAGCTTCTGATAACAAACAAGAGAAAAGACTGAATAAAGAAGGCTAGGAAGCCGAGGGAGCCATCTAGTGGTGGGAATTCCCTGCTCTAGAAGAGCTGGTGCGCTCCATTGCTTAGGTTCCTCTCCACTCTGGGCAGGTAGGTGCGAGTTCTATTTGGGTGCTTTGACCTACCTTCTGGGTGGCCACAGCCAGAAGTTCACAGCTGCCTGGCCTGGAGGCTTTGGCCTTGGACCAAATGGAGTAAGGGGGAACAACATGGTGTCACCTGGCCTCACTGAGACGCTCCTGGGAGCAGGCTAGTGCTCCTGTCTCGTTAAGCACCAAGCCACTTCCCCAAGCTTCCCCAGCACAGAAAACGGGCCCAGAGGTCTCTGCTACAGAAGACCACTTTCAGCACAACAAACGAGAGATTGCATAGAGCAGACTGGAGAGCTTTCTGGACACTGCGGGGATTCTCTGAGGGTGGAGAAGACAGTGAACGTCACTGAGTTCCCCTCCATTGAGCTCTATGCAGGCGCTCTGCAGTGTGTTCCCCAACACATCACTGAGCCTGTTTCGGCCCAGATCAAAGGGAACAGGCAGGAAGGACGTTGCTACATGCACTTGGCATCTCTACCCACAGCTTCTCTGCCCCAGCAGGCCAGGGCTCTGCATGCCTTAAGCACCTGCTGCGCTCCTCCAGGCTGCCCAAACCACCCTGCATACACAGTCTACACAGAGCCCGCTACATGCGGCTACTTTCCCAAGACTGGAAGATACACCTATTTTGTCTAATTCATATTGTTACTGAACAAGGGTTTCCGGCCTGGTGCTTTTTTTTTTGAAAGCAAACATATCCTCAAGTTTTTATTGTCACATCATAAAACAAAACATGAAGCTTAAAACTGGATGATCACTTGGCCCTTCCTTGTATCAAAATGCTTGCATCTCTTACTAGCCAGCATTTTCTTAGATCTGCAGTTGGGCTCAAGGCTTTCAAGCCTCAGCACAATCTTCTTTGTAGTTTTAGTCTTTTTTTTTTTTCAGAAAATCGGCTTAGCCTGCCCACCAGAGCTACTCAGCTCCCTGTCATAATGCTGCTTTCCCTGTGCATTCTTGCCCTTCTTGCACTGTACTACTTTGGGGGGCGGGTTGATGCTTGCCACTCTTCTTACAGAAAGCCCATCAGATTTTAGGGTTGTTCACCATGCATGCGAGAGCGCTATTGGCACCAGCTTTTGAGGGGCGGCGGGGGAGGGGGGGAAGGAGCTTTATTTGCTCGTTTTTCTTAGTGCCAGAATTGACTGGCAAGACAGGAGGCAAGGGTTAAACATGACTTCCATATCCAGGATTTGGGGCGGGGTTTTTAGGGGTTGCAGTTAAGGGTTTACAAGTGTTACTTGTAAATGGCATTTCACTA
>PVJN01031076.1:0-25132 GCA_004026805.1 Lasiurus borealis | reverse complement strand
CCAGCAGAGCTCCTCGTCTTCCCAGTGGAGATTCATTTCCACGCCCGGCGCCCCTCCAAGGAGAGGGTGCACAGGAGAGGTAGGTCCCCCGTGGGTGGGTGCTCAGCCACTGGGCTCATTTCTCTATTTCTTTGAGGGCAGACTTGTCTCTCCTTAGGGTTTAGCTCAGGCCGGCCAAGAACAAGTGTCAGAAACCTCACTCAATATTTAAAAAAAAAAAAAAAAAGCCGAAACCGGATTGGCTCAGTGGATAGAGCTTCGGCCTGTTCACTGAAGGGTCCCAGGTCCCATTCTGATCAAGGGCATGTACCTTGGTTGCAGGCACATCCTCAATAGGGGGCGTACAGGAGGCAGCTGATCGATGTTTCTCTCTCATTGATGTTTCTAACTCTCTATTCCTCTCCCTTCCTCTCTGTGAAAAATCAATAAAATATATTTATTTATTTATTTATTTAATATATTTTATTAAATATAATATATTTTTTATTTTATTAAAAGTAAAATATATTTTTTATTTTTATTTATTTATTTAATATATTTTATTGATTTTTTTACAGAGAAGAAGGGAGAGAATTAGAAACATCGATGAGAGAGAAACATCGATCAGCTGCCTCCTGTACGCCCCCTACTGGGGATGTGTCCGCAACCAAGATATATGCCCTTGACCGGAATTGAACCTGGGACCCTTCAGTCTATCCACTGAGCCAAACCGGTTTCAGCTGAAAACACTTTTAAATTCCCAGTTTTTTCATGATCTGACCAGATGCCACTCTACTTGAATGGTTACCAGAACTGCACCGTGCCCCTTAAAATAAAGGCCATGCCTCTAAACGCTATTGCAAAAAGTACTAGAATGGCCTCTGGTGGCGTTACGTGCCCACCCTGGACCCGGTCACCACGGCTCAGGCTGTGCGGTGCCCATCCTTAGCCAGGCTTCAGCCCCGCGCCCAGCCAGGGACGCAGGGAGTGGACACAGCTCCACCCAAACCGCCGGGTGCGAGCAGGGAAGAGACGGTCCCTCCAAACGGAGGCAGCTGGCGAAAACCACAGCCTCGCCCACAGCCTGGCTCTCTCCCCGTCCCCCAGGTGCTGCGCGCGCTGAGTCAGCACCAGAAACAGAAGAGCCCAGTCCTCCGCCAGGGCCTCCCCTGAAGCAGGCATCCTCCGAGGGGCTGGCCGAGGCCCCAGCCCGTCTCCCGGCGGCGGACACGGCCATTGCCGCAGCCTCGCCTCCAGGTACTACTCCCCTCGCTCGCCAGCATCCCCGGAACCTCAGCCAGGGGAAGCCAGGCCACACACACCAAGGCCCCCCTCAGCCGTGGAGGAGGAGGCTGGACGGGAGGTGGCCGCTCGATGGCTTTTGTTGGGCCAGCAGCTGCCTAACCAGCGCGCAGCGGTGAAACCAGCCCCGGCTGGCTCATCTGTCACTCGTTAGGTCATCCCCCTACTGATACTGAGTCAGCTCTGGTCGCAGATGTGAAACAGCACCAAACGGACTAGAACTTTGCCGCCTGCTCTATAGTTTATATCCTATGATGTCACCAACACAATTTAACTCCTTTTTAAAAAAATATTTTTTATTGATTTTTTTTTTTTTTTTACAGAGAGGAAGGAAGAGAGATAGAGAGTTAGAAACATCGATGAGAGAGAGACACATTGATCAGCTGCCTCTGGCACACCCCCTACTGGGGATGTGCCCACAATCAAGGTACATGCCCTTGACCGGAATCGAACCTGGGACCTTTCAGTCTGCAGACCGACACTCTCTCCACTGAGCCAAACCACTCTCGGCCACAATTTCATTTCTACTCTGTTGAGGAATATGTAATTACTTGTTAAAAGGTCCACGATATCAATCATAAAAACCTTCACTCCGATCTTTCAATACATCATCTGAACACTTGGAATCACACTCATGGGTGTGTGTTTGCCTGTGATGGACAGGTGGGAGGGAACCGGCCGTATTTAAAACACACACCGCCCCCCCATTCTCAGAAACCTGAGCCTCCTTTCCAAAGAGCAAGTGCCTGCTGACAGCACCTCACAGGTGTCAGGTGACCTCCGATTGGCGGCATTGGAAGTAGAGGGTGGACATTAATAATTTAGGCGTTCTGAACTCCTCGGTGCCAGGTGCTGTCTTTAATTTTTAACACACAGTGTCTCATTCCTCCTTCCAGCAACCCTACCCTCCTCTCACAGATTAGAACCCTGGAGCCCTGAGAGATAAGCCATGTGTTTGGGGCCACACAACCGCGAGTGGCCCAGCTGGGATTGGAGCCCGGCCTTCTGCCGCCAGAACCTCCGATCCTCTTGCCCGTTACACGGCGCTCACTGCTTTTCAGTGTGAGCAAAGCGACGGCCTGGGCCAGGACCTTCTTGAGACATTCTGGTTTTGAGAACTTCCTCTCACGATTGGGGCAGGGGCTTGTTTATTCTCTCTGTTAAGTGAGAATTCATCATCCTAAAGACTATAAAGTTTTCTTTAAAAAAAAAAACAAAAAAAAAAAAACGCCGAAACCGGTTTGGCTCAGTGGATAGAGCGTCGGCCTGCAGACTGAAAGGTCCCAGGTTCGATTCCGGTCAAGGGCATGTATCCTGGTTGCGGGCACATCCCCAATAAGGGGCATGCAGGAGGCAGCTGATTGATGTCTCTCTCTCATCTATGTTTCTAGCTCTCTATCCCTCTCCCTTTCTCTCTGTAAAAAAGTCAATAAGATATATTTTTTAAAAAAATAAAAAACCAAATATATTGGGCAAGGGCTGCTGTCTCGAACAGGTAAGGCAGGAGCCTTCCAGTGGCACCATGCCCACGCCGGTGACTTGTGTCTTGGGGATGGCGCCGCCCTCCGCTTGCTTGGAGCCGCCATGGCCAACAGGACTGAGTGTCTGGAGCTGGTCCCTCCCCTGCCACCCTGCCAGGGGGGAGCTAGCCTCAGACGTCCCGAATACCATGGTGCATTTTCATCCAGCGCTTGGGGTGTCTTCTACACCCATGGACACGGACATTTTTGAAGAGGAGAGGGTGGTTGCTTTATAGAATGGCCCTCAGTTGAGATGTGTCTGTCTCCTGTGATTAGATTTGGATCCAACGTTTTGGGCCAGAATAGCAGGTGATGTGTCCTTCTCCGTGTGTCACGCCAAGGGACACAAAATATCCCTTTATACTTATTTCGTTTGTGTAGCTTGTCCCATTACAGGTGGTATTAAATTTTATTATTGGGTCGAAGGAGGCTAGATTCCTCCATTGTAAAATGCCTCTTTCCTCTTTGTAAGGAACAAGTAGCTTTTTTTTTAAATTAGTTGAACACATTCGTTTTGTTTTTATTTTATTTTATTTTATTGATTTTTTACAGAGAGAAAGGGAGAGGGATAGAGTCAGAAACATCAATGGGAGACACCGATCAGCCACCTCCTGCATGCCCCCTACTGGGGATGTGCCCGCAACCAGTATACATGCCCTTTACCGGAATCAAACCTGGGACCTTTCAGTCCGCAGGCCAACGCTCTATCCACTGAGCCAGACCGGTTT
The DNA here is from genome assembly GCA_004026805.1 of Lasiurus borealis. NCBI lineage: Eukaryota > Metazoa > Chordata > Mammalia > Chiroptera > Vespertilionidae > Lasiurus > Lasiurus borealis. Next base: position 21,603 of record PVJN01031076.1, on the reverse strand, counting down.
TGGCAACAAGTAGCTTTTGATACTTGGAGACTGTGGGGGAAGTCAGCCTTTTTTTTTAAAAAAAATAAATTTTATTGATTTTTTTACAGAGAGGAAGGGAGAGGGATAGAGAGTTAGAAACATCGATGATAGAGAAACATCAATCAGCTGCCTCTTCCACACACCCTACTGGGGATGTGTCCGCAACCAAGGTGCATGCCCTTGACTGGAATCGAACCTGGGACCCTTCAGTCCACTGAGCCAAACCAGTTTCAATGGGAAGCCAGCTTTTAAGCACAAACAGCAGCAGCATATTGACTATGAACTAAAGACCACGCTTGTGAAGGAGATTAAGACAAGGCCCTGAAAACTTAGATTGCTGGGCCCCGACTGGTGTGGCTCAGTTGGTTGAGCATCACCCCAGGCACTAGGAGGCTGCCGGTTGGATTCCTGGTCAGGGCACAAGCCCAACTTGCAGGCCAGGGGACGTACAGAAGGCAGCTGATCGATGTTTCTCTCTCCCTCTCCCTTCCCCTCTCTAAAATCAATAAAAATATTTTTAAAGCCTCAGATGACTGCTCCCTAGAGCAGTCCCTTTAAGAAAGAGTTGGAGGAAGAGAGAACCAAAGGGGTCCATTGTCATCAACCCCAAGGGCCTCTACCTACCCGCAGGGGGCGCTGCTTTCTGCCCTCTGACCCTGAGGAGCCACTCGAGCATCGGTTCTGCTCAGGGAAACTGCCCTGTGGTTGGACCTCATCACCCATGACCCCCTGAGTTCCAAAGTGGGGCTTCCTTCAGTGAGAACCTGCGGACTCTCTGGTCTTTCCCGGGTCTCAAGAGCCCCTCACTAGAGCGAGAATAACAACCTCCAGAGCTCAGATCCTCCCCGTTCCTGGAGGATTTCCCCCTCTTCCTCCGAGGAAAGGCCGCTCTCCGAGCCACGAGGAGCTCCATCTCGGCCAGGAGAGTGACCTGGCCGCTGCCCCTTAGCCGGGCTGGCAGCGGCACAAACCCGAGACCCAGGGGAACAAGCCAACCTGCCAACCCGAGGGGCCATCCGCCAAGTTGGAAGAGAGGTTGCCTCTCCTGCTTGCTGACTCGCAAGTTCTCTCACTCGGGCTTTTTCTCCTTTGGCTTTTGCAGACGGAGGGGCCGCAGCACAGAGGGTAGCCCCAGCCCTGTCCCCGGTCGAGGGGAGAGAAAGTCCAGAGGACCAGCGGGGCCCGGATGGCCTGGGGACGTCGGGCCACAGCAGCCCCGCCGGCCCCCCGAATGTGAGCCGTTACAGGGGAGCAATCCCGGCGGAAGGACAAGGTAATCACCCCTGAGGGCGCCTGGATGCCCCCCCCCGCGTGGCTTGTCTGTGGCTTCAGGCTCGTTGTAACCATTTTGCAGGGCCACCAGGCCACCGTGATGTAAGCCGTCTGAACGCCCCCTCCCCCTGGGAAGGGGGAGTCGGCCGTGTTTCCAGAGTGTCAGTGGGATTCCCGTTCACCCTGCATTTTTTTAAAGAGGCGGTTCATGTTTAAGCGTTTGCTGCACCGGCACCAACCGCCAAGCCGCCCTCTACCCTCCGCACACCTGGCCACAGCGTGTGATCACACGGCTCCCTGCACTACTGGGTCTACCAGATGGACGCAGCCCCAAGCCGTAACCCCTGGGGGGCAGAGAGCCTGGTGATGCTGCAGGGGAAGTGGGGGGACACCCTCCCCCCCCCCCCCAGGGAGAGGCAGAGCCGAGGCCTGTGCACAGAGAGAGGACTCCACTTCCTGTGGAAGGGCGAGGTAGGCCCAGGCCACACCCTCGGTGCCTGCGTTCTCACTCTCCAGAGCGGACAGTCTCAGAGGCCGAGATGCTCATTCAAGAGCAACAATGCAGAGACAGTACAGTAACCGCTTTGATCTAAAAGCAGCTCATAAAGCGAAAATTGCTTCGAGTCCAAATTGCCCCTGAAAATCCCATGGGGAGGTGCCAGGCCGGAGACAGGCAAGCCATTTTCTAAGAAACTGCAGCCCAGCCAGCTCTCCCTCCCTCCTCGCAGCCCTGGGCTGCTTTCTGGTAACGGGCGGGTGGGGTCGCACTCGGAGCTGCCGGAGCCACTCCGGGGCACGTGGGGACTGAGAGCCGCCCAGGAAACAGCGGTCCCCACGCCTGGCATTCTCACCATTGTCAGCTCCTGCTCCTCCAGAGACAGACGCCTCTGTTTAACGCTCCCTCCCTCCCTCCCTCTGTCTCTCCCTCACCCTCGCCCTCTCTCTGTCTCCACACCACGCCTTACCATCTTAAGTACCTAAGCCCGTAATTAAACACACAACTCCATTGTGCTCACAGCTTCTCTGTGTAAGGCTGAAACGGGCAGAATTCAATCCCGTTTCGCCCTGCAACTCTCTCCCTTTCCCTTCCACACCTGGTTGTCTCTTACAAGCCATCTCAGAGACAGATGTCACAATCCCTCACTGTACCCTCGAAGGCACTGGCGCTTGCTTAGTTTTGATACCAACGAGCCAAACACTGGCCACCACATGACAGCAGCCAGGACACCCCTGGGAGGCTGAATAGTCCAGGGCAAATCACACACCACACACACACACACACACGCACACACACGTACGCACAGCACACACTCTCCCTTACCCAGCCATCCTTATCAAGGGCGAATCTCTAGAATGAATGCCAGAGCCATGACTGTGACCAGAGTGCAGGCTGAAACCTCACATGTGTAGGTGGGGTATATATAAGTGAAGGTGTGTACAAGGGCACGGGTATGAAGGCACATGGTCTACATGCACGTCTGCCAACAAGGGGTATGCGTTGAGGTGTAGATCCTTTTCGTGTGTGGTTTACATATGTACATGCATGCATGTGTGGGATGTGCGTGGTTGCTTTGTGGGGATGCCTATATACATGTGTGTCAGTATGTGTGCACATCTCTGCCTCAATATGTGTTTGTGTCTTCACTCGTGCACGCCATTACTCTGTGTACATGTGTGTGTGCTTGTGTACTGGTAAATGTCCACTTTGCTGGTGGCCAACTCTACTCCTGACCCTTCGCCTTGGGGATGGGGAAGGTGAGGGTAAACAAGCACCTTCCATCTTTCTAAGCAACGGAGGGAACCAGCTTCCTTGGCTGAGCGGCCCCAGCATTGGTCTGAGGCAGCGGTTCTCAACCTGTGGGTCAAGACTCCTTTGGGGGTTGAACGACCCTTTCACAGGGGTCACCTAAGACCATCGGAAAATGCAGATATTTACATCACGATGCATCACAGTAGCAAAATGTCATGGTTGGGGGTCACCACCACATGAGGAACTGTATGCAAGGGTTGCGGCCTTAGGAAGATTGAGAACCACTCGTCTGAGGCATGGCTGTACGTGCTGGAGGAGAGGGAGCAGAAGCTGGAATCACCAACCCTGTGCCCAGGGCTGAGCCACAGACGCAGGGTTCCCCTCGCCAGCCTCGCCTGGTCCCTGCAGGCTGCTGGAGCCCCAAGGGGCTGCCTTTTCCAGACTCAAAGCTTTGCCATCCTGAAGCTGCCCTTTGGGAATATGATTTTAAGCTATTTATTAAGCGACAATATGTACCAAGAAAGAATCCTTGACGCTCTTCCTTCTCCTGCCCAAATAGATTTAGGTAGAAACACCTGCTTTTAGAAGGGATTGTTAGCTTCATCACCTAAGTACAGTGGTACCTCAAGATACGAGTTTAATTCGTTCCGTAACCTTGAGGCGTGGGAAACTAGGAGACGCTCCAGTCACGGTAAACTGGTGGGTCGTGTGCAGCCGGCCGATCCACGCGATGACTCCTATCTCAAATGTTGCTCGTATTTCAAAGCAAAAATCGATCGCTCGATGGCTCATATCTCGAAAATCTCGTATGTTAGGGCACTCGTATCCTGAGGTACCACTGTAATTTACTCTTTCCTGAATAGGATCCATCTGTACATCATAATCTCCTCCCTCCTCATGTGGAAGACCCTGTACCTGCTAATGGCAAACAACACCAGATGTTACTGAGGAAGTTAGGCCTCTGTCCTCGAGTTTGGCTAAGAAAGAATTCAGATTCAAGAGCTCAAATACACGTGGAAGTTTATTTAGCAAGTCACAAAGGGAGAAGGAGTGAATGTGAGAGGTGTAAGCTCATGGCAGCTCCGCTCTGTTCATCCCCAAGTCAAGTCCAGAGAACAGGAACCAAACTAGGATCCTGCCCTTCGAACCCAGGCCCGGGGCTGACCTAGGGCTCTGAGCACAGCAGCCTTTCCCACCAGATCCCGGCAGCACAGGCCGGCCTCAGCCGCCCTCCCTGCCCCGGGGCCACCACGGCTCCTGCGTGGGTTTATTTCCAAGAGGAGACCAGAGACCCCTTGCCGGGACCCTGGTCGCTGGGTCCACGGAGGAGACGTCGGCCTGTCCCTCCCAGGACCGAGCCAAAGCGAGACGCTCCTGTCGGGGGAAGGTGAGATGATAAATCCCAGCCCAGCCGCCTCTTCACGGGGAGACGCTTTTACCCGCAGCTTCCAAAACTCCCAGCAGCAGAGACATCATTAAACACAGACGCGAGTCAGCCAGTTTCTGCCGCTCCTGACACAGAGGTGCTTCTGTAGCTCAGACATAATAACCCAATGTTTGCACAACAAGTTTTCTCTTGCTGAGCCTCTGGAGAGAGCAGGCCCGGGGAAGGGCTCAGAGGAGGGCTAATGGGCCGTGCGGAGGCCTTGATGAGGGAGATAAGGCCCTTCTGGTATTTGCCCAAACCAAACACCGCCTTTTCGCTTCTTCCCCAGCGCCTTCCAGAGGTGGAGGTGGCTAATTGGTAACCCGATCGGGCATCCCTGTGATGTGTGTCGGTTCATGGCTGTGAATCATCCGGCTCCTGACAGATAGCGAGGCCCTTTTCCAGAATCCCTCCTGGCACGCTCCCTGTTTGGAAGCGAGAGACGCTGGCTCTGGGCAGCAGCCACTCTGCAAAGCGGGGAGAAAGTGAAGTCAGAGGGCGAGGCGTGGGGACCACCAGGAACCACCAGGAACCACCAGGGTGTGTGTGCGGGCCTCTGGCTGTGGGAGAGCGCGGTCCGAGCCGGGTTGGTGGGTGAGGTGACGGCTGGTGTGGTCAGAAGAGCGTGGATTCGGAGCCGGGAGACGTGAGCCGCCCTAGCTTGTCCCCTAGGCCGTCAGATGACTCTGGGTCGGTCCCTCGCTGTGTCCCAGTTCCCCATCCCCTCTGGAGGGAGGCCTGCCTCCTCCACGGACAGCAGCTGGAACATTCGCTGACGATGGCCATGTTTTTCACGTGTGTCTGTGGTTGTTGTTGAACTGCCCCCCTAGGACGTGGGTTCCAGAAACTGGACTGCATGAGGTTCCCAGTTCGGTGCTCAAGAATGCCCGTGGCCGTGATCGGAGTCTAAAAATAACCTGGTTCCAACGTGGCAGAGGCGGGAGTCAGACAGGTGGAGGCCGCTGTCGTCGTGACACAGCTGGTGCGACAGCTGGAAAGCAGATGTGAGTCTGCTCACCTGCTGCTCTGCTGTACCCCCCGTTCCAGGGGGGATCGCTCCCCTTTTGGCAAAGCAGAAGCAGGAGAGGAACTACTTCAGTGTGTTGTCACGTTGTCCGTGGATGTTCCAGTCATTTCAGAAGCCCTGGCCCCTGCCTAGCACAGGGCCTGACACATGCATGGCAGGATCACAGTATGTGCTGGTGGAAAGCCTTTCAATAGCTTTTCTACACAGAGCGGGAGAGGGAGACGGAGAGGTGGGGGGAGAGAGAGAGAGAGAGAGAGAGAGAGAGGAAGAGGGAGATGAAACTTATGCTGAATAAATGGAGACTTGCCTGCCATCTTGTCCAACCCCATGAACATTAATCCAACTTGCCTTCCCAACCTAAAGGTGAGCTTGTTGAATGAATGAATGAATGAATGAATGAATGAATGAATCAGTCAGTTAGTGAGTCAGGCCACTGGCCTCTCTCTGGCCTTTCCACCATATATAGTTGGTGAGTCTTTAGTCTTTTTTTAATGTTTATTTTTTTAAATATGTTTTTATTGATTTTAGAGAAAGGAAGGGAGAGGGAGAGAGAGATAGAGACATGGATGATGAGAGACAATCATTGATGGGATGCCTCCTGCACACCCCACCTTGGGGATGGAGCATGCAACCCAGGCATGTGCCCTGATGGGAATTGAACCCTGACCTCTTGATTCATAGGTTAATACTCAACCACTGAGCCACACAGGCTGGGATTTTATTTTTTATTTAGGGGACAAGGGACTTTTAATTTAATGGTGCTCTGGAAGGTGAAGTAGGACCTTAAACCCACCTCTCCCTACAAGGTCCATAGAACAGACCTAGCTTTCTAAGAGCCTATTAATAGGAAAAGTTTGTTGTTTTGGTTTGTTTTGAGGAGCAGTTTACTGGGGGGGAAAATGTATTTCTTGCAAAGGATTTGCTCCAACCACACCAAACTCTTTGCAGCTCAGTGAGTTCAAATCCACCTTGATCGCAATCCTCTTCCTACCCGTCCAATCTCAGCTCCAACTATGCTCAGGCCTATCCTGGCGATCGAGCCCCAGACATTTTGTCTTTCTGCTCTTATCTCGCACCCTTTGCCCAAATTCCCCCAAATAGGATATAATTTAAGTTCCATGGGAAGGCTTCTCTTTCCTGGGACATTTTCCTTCATAAAACCATCTCATCACCTAGAACTGCCTGGATGAAGCCTCACATCATTCCTCCCTCTCAGTCCCACTTTTGTGATTACTGTATTTACTCTCATCTGTTTTCTGTTTAGCTCCCAAATGTATGAGTCCTCGAGAACCTCTTATTTTTATCATATGTTCAAGGCATGCTTCTTGATCGACTGAATACCCCAGGTGCCACAAAGGAAAGTTTTTTGGGGATCATAGTTTGTTGTTTCATGGTTGTCGTTTTTTAATTAAAAAAAAAAAAAAAACCTTCAGTAAGAGAAATGAATATGATGTCTTTCTGAGACTTTCAGACTTTGTCAACATCTATTTGGAAATACATTCTTAGGCAATTGGGTCATGATATCTTGCTTTCAGACAGAATAGAGAGATGAATATAAATCTTCAGAAAAAGAAAAAAAAAATGTGACCACTGGAGACGGAATTTGACCCTCTTGGTTATGTTGGGGTATTACAACACTCAGAAAATTTCAGAAACTTAAAAAAAAAGAAAAGTAGAAAGGATACAAGTTAAAACATTGGCTATGACCTCTAAATTGCTTAGTCTTGATTCGAATATATTTGAATCTATTCTCCTAATTGCAGCCGCAGCGGCAATAGAAGTTTTCTTTCAAAAGTTCTTTTGTCCAGAAGTTTTTTTTTACTGCGGGAAGGTCAAGGATAGCTATGTTCATGATTTAGGACTTCGGGTCTCCTGGAAATTTAAATTCCCGACCTCTTTCGGAATTTCCAATTAACACTTGTCCTTTGTCCTAAATGGATTTTCACCTCCAAAACATGTCCTGCTTTCAGTGATGTAATTAGCATCCTTGCCTCTTGCAAGTCTTGTTTGTTGTGGTGGTTTTAAAATACCGGGGGTTGGGCAAAAGTACTTGTTGAGGACACTAAGCAGTCTATTCTCTGGTGTTATTATATATTCATTAGTTAGTGCGCTCTTTGTTATTATTCTTAAATTCTTAACCTACTTTTGCCCATCCCCACAAGTCTATAAATCCTCTGGCACTTGTTCCTTTAAGAGGGAGAGAGCCTCGCCCAGCGGAAGTGGCTCAATGGTTGGGGTCAATCTATAAACCAAGAGGTCACAGTTCAATTCCGGGTCAGGATACATGGGGGGGAGGGGAGGGGAGCCCTGCAGGAGGCAGCCAATCAATGATTCTCTCTCATCATTGATGTTTCTCTCCCTTCCTCTCCGAAATCAATAAACATACAGTTTTTAATAAAGCGCGAGAGCTGAGTTCTCCCCGTCTTGGGAGCGGGCCGGCCGTAGGGGCACTCGGGGCGGAAATAGAACACAGCGGCTGTGATGCGTGTGACTGCGCAGACGCGTCATAAAGGGCACTTCCGGTTCCAAAATGGCGGCGGAGCAGGTGGAAGCTACGTTACAGGCTCGCAGCACCGAACCGGAATTGTAGCTGAAATACAGAAAAACGCTCCTGAGGAAGCGACTGAGGGCTGGCCGGCGAGGACCCTGGTAGCCGAGGACGAGAAGCGGGGGCTGCACAGGCTCTGGTAGGAGGGGCGGAGGCGCCGAAGGCCGGGCCGGGCCCCCACGGGCCGCAGCATCTGGGCTGAGGGGGGCGGGAGGGTGCCACTGAGAAACTCTGGAGTCTAATCCCCAAGCTGGGCTCCCCAGCAGAGAGCACCAGACGGAGACAGGTGCCCACATCACATCTGGCTGTGAAACGCAGGGGGCTGCTATTTGGGGGATGTGGGGGGGGGAGGGTGCCGGTGCGGCGCTGGGACAACACGCACTCTTAAGGGGCCAGCACATAAAACGTCATGTGCAGCCACTCAGCTTGGGCTCAGGCAGAGGGAGGGCAGAGTGGACTGGAGCTGTGTGAGCAGGAGCCAGGGTTGGGGGTCTGGGGTTAGAGCTCAGAAGGCAGACACCCCAGTTTCCTGTGCTGAGTCTTCCCTGGCCCAGTCAGTGGAGGACGTCTTTTTCCTGCAGGTCTTTGCCCCGGAGGCAGCTTCTGCCTTGGGGGAAGCACTTGCCCCGCCCTGTGGGAAAACCTCTTGCCCCGCTCTGTGGGAGAACACATTCAGCCATGATACATCTGATAAAGGGTGAACATCCAAAATATATAAGGAGCCTGAGCTGGTTTGGCTTAGTGGGTAGAGAGTCAGCTTGATGACTGAAGGGTCCCTGGTCAAGGGTACATGCCCAGGTTGCAGGCTCAATCCCCAGTAGGGGGCATGCAGGAGGTATCCAATCAATGATTCTCTCTCATCATTGATGTTTCTCTCTCTCTCTCTTTCTCTCTCTCTCAAATCAATATGTGTGTGTGTGTGTGTGTATACATATATATATTACAACTTAGCAAGTGGAAGACAAACAATCTAGTTTAAAAATGGGCAAATGACTTATATATAGAGTTCTCCAAAGTGGACATAAAGATGGCTAAGAGACATATAAAAAAATCTCAAAGCCACTGATCATCGGAGAGATGCATATTAAAAAGACAATGAGGTATCTCGTCAAACCTGTCAGAATGGCTACCATTAACAAATCAACAAATGACAAGTGCTGGTGAGGATGTGAGAAAAGGAAACCCTAGCACAGTGGTTGGCAAACTCAATCAACAGAGCGGCAAGCCACAGTTTGCTGACCACTACCCTAGCACATTGCTGGTGGGAATGCAGACTGGTACAGACATTATGGAAAACAGTACGAAGTTTCCTCAAAATGGAACTGCTATTTGACTCAAATGATCCCACTTCTAGGAATATATCCTGTGAAACCTGAAACACCAATCAAAAAGAATGTATACACTCCTATTTTCATAACAGCACAATGTACAATAGCTAAGGTCGGAAAACACCCCAAGTGCCCATCAGTAGATGAGTGGATAAGAAAGCTATGGTACATTTGTGTTGTGGAATACTATGCACCGATAAAAAAGAAGGATCTCTTACCTTTTGAGACAACATGGAAGTACCTGGAGAGTATCATACTAAGTAAAATAAGCCGTCAGAGAAAGATAAATATCACATGATCTCACTCATGTGGAATCTTATGAACAAAATAAAATGGATGCAACAGACGATCAAATAGGAAAGGCAGGGGAGGGTGGGTGGGAGGTGATCAATCAGGTTATATACATAATCCATGGACACAGACAATAGGGTGGTGAAGGCACTTCCTCCTTGCTTCCCCTTTTGGAGTACTCATTCTGGGGAAAGCCCACCACCATGTCTGCCAGGAGGCAGTGAAAGGGCGAGGTCCGCATGCCACAGCCAATGGGCTCTGCGGGCTTGTGCAGGAGCCGCTGTGGAGGGGATGCGCCTGCCCCAGAGACCTCCAGAGGACTGCATCCCGAGCTGACCATGGGACCGTGGCCTCCTGGGAGACTCTATCCCAGAATCCCACCCCTAATCCACTCCCAGATTCCCACAGGAACCCTGTGAGATTAATAAAAGTCTGTTGTTTTAAATCACTAGATCCAGGTAATGTGCTTTCAGTAATAGATAACATACGTGGTGTCATTTCCTGGTGGTCTGCAATTTGGTAAACAGAAAGATAAAGGATCCAAGAATATCCCAGCTGGTCTCAAAATACTGATAATGTGGGAGCAAACATCTGCTCGCTGGTTGGCTTCCTCTTTGTTCTCCCCATTTGTCACATGTGGTAACGGTGGTGGTGGGGACCCATGAGTAAAAGGATCCTTCGGTGTTGGTGGGACCGTGGACAAAGTCTGACTTTCCTGGGGCAGCTTGTCTCTTAGCGGTGACTGCCTTTGTGAAGATGCTTGCCGTTTAAAGGACAAGGCAGCATGAGGAAGAAGCACGAACTCTAGACTAAAATCTCAGAGTCTTGACTCTACCTCCATGATTTCTGTGATCAGGGACAAACAGTGTCACTGCTTTGAAACTCAACTGCCCTCAAGGACCCCACAGGCCGTCAGAGGACAGATTCTCAAGCAACTAAGGACCACGAGGCGGAATCAGAGGAGTGCTGTTCCAGACGCCTAAATAACACGGGTCGGCGGTGTTCAAGGAAGGAGTGGTTCGTTCTCATCTAGGGGACGAGGACGGGTTTTTCCAGAGAATCTCCACTTGCACTGACTTTTGAGAAATAGTCGAAGTGACAAAGAGAAGACGGAAAGGCATGACCGGTGGAGGGAACAGCATGAACAAAGGCAAAGAGACGGAAAGCAGGGCATTCCTCTGGGGTGATGTGGGAGAAGGACGGTGTGCAGAAGGGACTGTGGAGAGGTCGGAACTGAAAGACAGGTCAGAGCCAGGCCCAGCAAGGCCTATGCAAGGATAGAGCTGAAATGCTGTTTCCTAGGCAACAAGGAATCATAGATGTTTGAGGAGGGATGTCCTACCAGCCACCATGTGTGCCAGCATGAAGAACAGGCAGGAGAAAAGGTGGTGAGCTTGGGCTACTGCAGAACCATCCAGACCAGTGGTCGGCACATTGAGGCTTTGTTGACTAATGAGTTTGCCGACCACTGCCTGAGGGAAAAACACTTAAAAAACATTTTAATGTACTGATGTCTTTAACCTGGAGTCAGAACTTCTGGGTAAGGGTAATGCCTTACGCAGTGGTTGGCAAACTCATAATCAACAGAGCGGCAAATTGTGGCTCTCGAGCCACCTATCGCCGACCACTGATCCAGACCATAGCAGATGAGGACCGTGGACAGACACAGAAGGAAGGTCCCCAGGCCACCCCCGGGACGTGGGACCTCCACCAGCACCCGGCATCGGAGCAGCAGTGACAAGCCTGTTTGTGGAGCATCTCGACAAAATCGGCTACAATCCTTATCTCTTACTTTCTGCTCGTCACCTTTTTTTCTGTTTTCACTTTCATTTGAGAGGATTAGTTTGTGTGTGTGTGTGTCATATATTTTAATTAAGATAAAGCAGCAGTTAAGTCCCTGGAGCCGGAGTCATTCCCAGGGGGCACCGCCCCCTCCTGAGTGGCCCTCAGCCCCGGCCGCCTCCCTCGTTTTCAGTCAAACTCCCACCAGCACATAAAAAACCAACCCCGGCGTCACGTGCCCCTGAGCCTGTCACCGGTGCCGTGCGGCTGTTCTCTGGCTGGCGTGCTCTCGGGGAAGAGGCTGCGCTTCCTAGCAGAACACGGGGGTGAATGATGAGTTCTAAGCGAAACCCCGATAGCACGTTTCTAGGGAGCTGTGAGCGAGGCGAAGGGCAAGGCGGAAGCAGTGATGGAAAGTGTTTGTATAACCCGCCGGTCCCCTCTCACCCCGACACACACTGAGGTTTCTCTTTCATGATTGTTTTAGCCTCTCGTTCCCTCCCAACCACCGAGCACTCAATTCTTTGAGGGAAAATTAACATTCATTATGCAATTTATCTCTCTCCTTTTAATCCAGAGTGTCTGTCTCCAAGGTCCCTTCCTCAATAATTAATGTTTGTTCTCATTTCCCATTCTCCAGAGCATCTATTCTGGAACGGGAGGGTCAACAGTTAACACTAATTATGGCTTTTCCCTCTCTCCAGTGTTGGTTCTCAGAATCCCAAGCCGCCACACTGAGCCTAAGTGTGTGTGCGCGTGTGGCTGTGTGTGGCTGTGTGTGTGTGTGTGTGTGCACACCAAGGTGGAAAAGCAACAAAGAGCAGCTTTTCCAAGTCCCACCTGACTGTGGCAAACCAGTGACCCAGACATTCATTTCTGGCAACCTCTCCAGCATGGTTATCCCCAGGAATGAGACAACGAAGCATAAATACATACGTACATGTGTTTGGAGATTTGTTTTAGTAGGTATTAGATGGGTGATCTAGAAATCTTTGGCAGTTTGAATTTTCTATGATTTCCTGGACCTTTTCCTGCCTATTGCTATCTCCTTAATATCTCACCTCTCTCTCTCTCTCTCTCTCTCTCTCTCTCTCTCTCTCTCTCACACACACACACACACACACACACACACACACACACAATTTCCTACTAAAAACTATTCTTTCATTTCCCATCCACTCACCTGATCCCTTTGCTATCCATGCCCCCCCCACACACACACACACACACACACACTTATCTTTCTCTGGTCTGCCATCCCAATCCTCCAGGCCATTGAAATGGCATTGTTTTAATTAATTTTCCTGTGACTGACAAGGACAGCTCAGAGAATGATTTTCACCCAGGGTGACTCTCAGAGATCACACACACACACACACATTCATCAGGCCTGTGCCACGGCCTGTCTCTGGCTGTAATCAGATGGGCTAGAATCCCTCGTGTCTCCCCTGGCCCAGCCTTGTATTCACACCACAGCTGGAGACCGGGCGTCTCGCATGCGCCTGCGTCTGTCACCCTACCACGCTGTGTGCACAGGGCTCGACGGCACATCTGCGCTGCCAATCCGGCTCCTCCGCGTAGCCTGTGTCAAGCTGTAACTGTTTCCTGCTCTGGCTCTGTCGAGAGTTCCCCTCTCAGAAACGTGGCATCCTGGTCCCTGCAGGGTTCCTCCCTTAAACATCATCAATTAAAATATTACTGTCTTCAGTGCTGTTAAGCCTCAGTCCACCTTCTCTCCATGGCAGCATCTAGGAATTTTCAAAGCCATCCCACTCATTACGAGGCTTACGCATCAAGGCATCCACTCTGTGTTTTCCCCTGCCTTGGGGTAAGGAAAATAGCTTTTTTCAAGACTTCTTCTCACTCCTTAGGTAAAACTCTTATTGCTTTTCAGCCTACTGGTCTGAATCTGTCAGTTCAGATTTCAGCCATGAAAATGAGGGGACTAGTATTCAACTTCTCCTGAAAGTTTAGATTTTCCTTGATAAGTCACCTGTACATCTATCTCATCTGTGTCATTTGGCTCACGTGCATATTATTTCATACCTATACCTCCAGAAATATATAATTTCTTCCCCAATATAGCCATAAGGGGGAAAGAGGGTTCGCTTCATGGTTACTCAGGGGCAGCGCTGTGTATGCCGGTCTGAGTGTAAATATTGGGGAGGAGAAGTCGGGTTGAACCAGTGCTTATGCTTAGCTGGCCCAGGAAGGAGACTTTTTAGGATCTGCTGAGGGTTCCATAGGTCATATGCTGCACAATTCACCTTATAACGAGATGCTGTTGGCTAGAATTGTGCACAGGTCAGCTTGCACAACCACAGGCTGGGAAAGTGTCTGAGAGAGAGACTCTCAGGCTTGTATTGGAAATGGAGGACTGAGCCCTGGCTGGTTTTCTCAGTGGATAGACCGTTGGCCTGCAGACTGAAGGGTCCTGGCGTCCATTCCAGTCAGGGGCACATGCTAGGGTTGCAGGCTCATTCCCCAGTGGGGCGTGCAAGAGGCAGCTGATCAGTGATTCTCAATCATCATGGATGTTTCTATCTCTCCCTCTCCCTTCCTCTCTGAAATCAATTTTTTTTTTAATGGAGGACAGAGGCCATTTTTGCCTCTTCCAAGCTTCCTTTCATATTTTATTTTCCCCAGAGAGGACTAAGCAAAGACCAGGAGTGCAGGTTCACGTTAGCTCAACCTCCACCCGCAGCCATTGCTGCTTCTGCTGCAGACTGGCGGGAAAGGATGATTATGTAGAGACTTTCTCCCCTAAAAATAGTTTTTGATGAATAGCAGTGTGTGTGGTCTTCCTTACTGCTTATTTTGGGACAAGCAGCAATGAATCCTGAGTGAGGGACCTGCTGAAGGAACAGGAAGCCAGGCCGTAGATGGAGGGCCGGAGCCAGAGCTGAGTGAAGGGAACTGTGTTCGCCAGAGGCTAGAAAACTAGAAGGAAAAAAAGGCACAGTCATAGGCTTGACAATCTCAAAATCCGTCAGCAGAGAAATGCTCGGATGCCTGGTATTCCATATTACCCTTCCTGCCCGTGTTGGGTGGAGACGCTGACCATGGTGGGAGGAGCTTCTGTGTCAGTTCAGCTCATTCTTGCTCATTGGTTGGAAATGGGTCAAAACAGCTCTTAAATACTAGAAGCCTTCAGTAAAGGAGGGGCAGGAGGAGGAGGAGGAGGGGAATCATTATAACTATTGCGCTGAGGGCTTTACACTCATTATTTCACTTCATCCTTTCAGCCATGTTGTCAGATAAATTCTGTTATCTTCATTTTTCATCTAGGACCATGCAGCTCAGAGAGGTTAAGTAACTTGCCCAAGGTCACACAGCTAAGTGGAGAAGCTGAGATTTGAACCTTAAGAACCTGCACTTTTTACAACTCCTCAGGGTTAGTGGTGATGTCGGTCTATATAGGCACATTTCCACCTGACAATACGTGAGATGTGAGGAAGTTCCTGTCTTTAAAATGACCCGTACAAACAGATGGCTTCAGTTGTTCTTTTCTCTCATCAATTCCCCTCACCCACCATCAGACCCCCCTGTGTGGATAACACTGAAAATGATTTGTAACTTTGAAAGATATGGGAGAAGGAGAGAAGCCGGAAAAAAAAAAAAAAGAATAAATTGTTCAGGAGAAGCAAACTCTCGAGACAGATTTTCCAGCAAGATAGGCCTGTTTACAGGGTAACTCTCCAGACCAAAAATATTCTTCCTAATATGACCAAAATGCTACAATGTCACTTCTGTCCTACCAGTTAAATCTCACTAGTAATAGACAGCTTTGGATTCAGAAGTATTCTCTTAAAGTACTGATACTGAGAAGCTAATCGTCATTCACACTTCAGTAAAATTTTATTTGCCACCTAGATGAGAACAGCTGTGCTGAGGGACTACCATTTTCTGATGGGCGTAGAAACAGAAGTGGGTAATTTTAGGGTAAGTAGGGTTTTAAGGGTTGAAACATGTCTGACTGGTACAGTGCCCCAGAGGGCTTAGATTAGTAGAGAATATTAATAGAGAATACAGGGAAGGAGGCAAAAGAAGGAGAAAAGTCCAGAAAGGGAAATGGTAGAATGCCAACAACAAACTATTTCAGAATTGTTTGAAAATAACAAGCTCTATGTCCAGGGAAAGGGAAGAAAACTTCCTCCTGAGAAAGATGGCTGCCGACGGAAAGGCAGACTGTGTGAGCAAGAAAACAAAGGGAGAGTGTGTGGTCCCACAGAGAGTGTTTGTTGGAGTTGAGGGACAGCTGTACTCCAGGAGACTGTGGGGGACTGCTGGACGGGATTCTCCTGACTGGGTAGCCCCCACTGCTGCTGGGTTCCCTCCCCAAGCGACTGGCTCAGACACAGAGACTACACCATCTTGAAGGGGAAAGTGGATATTATTGGGAGCCTGAAAAGCCCAGGGAATCTATAACTATGGCACCCAGTGAACAGCTGCGAACCTGAGAACACCACACCAGTCCCCAAGTGGCACAAGCACGTGGATTCAGAGGAGCTCTACATTAGCTCAAAGAAAGGTCAGATTTCCCCCTGGGTGAGGCCTGTGGTCCCAGCAGGAGAAAGAAACATGCACACAGCGGGAGCTGGAGAACCGGGGGAAGTCTGCGCCTAGAGAAAGCCGTGGCTGTTGGGGCTGGCGTGACCCGTGAATGTGGAAGAGGGTCCGCAGAGCTGCTAACAGAAGGGAACTCTAGAAAGAAACTGATTTTGATCTGCGTGCTAAAGGACAGCCTAAAAATTTAAAAAGTGGGCCAACTGCTTAGATCCAAGGGAGATAAAAAGACTGCACAGACGTGCATGTAGCCCCAGAGTTCGCACACTTACTCTGACTCTTCCCCTCCCCCCACCTTTAAATCCTTGCTTCTGATTACTAAGCCCAATACATAGGACCACCCAATTGAGGACACTCTAAGAGACCACGGGGAAAGTTGTTTTTCTGGAACCCGGGGATCAGAGCAAGGAATAACCATCAGAGAACCAGCTCTGGGGCAACCCACTCCCTCAAACCGGTATTAAGTGCCACAGGGAAAACAAAATCTAAACACTAGCTAGAGAGGACCTATAGACCCCGAGGTCAATCCGGAAACACTGCCACCCAGGGATTGAATCACAAATTGACTCTTGTGTAAACACAAATAAAGGAATACAAGAAATAAGGATATACTGCCTGCTTAAAAACCAGGATTGGCTTACAACACTGAGGAGCAGTGGAACACAGGGAACTTCAGTGCTGTCCTTACTAGGAAACAGGTGTGCCAAACAGAATAGTAGAGGAAGTGAATGACCTTTCTAGAATCATTTTACTGTATTGCAACTTTACCTTTATGCCATCACTCTCTTTCTCACTTTTCCTCTTTTGTTGTCCTGTTTCTATTACCCTATTCCTGCTTTAGATTTTCCCTATTCCTTCTTTTTAGCCCCTGTTAAAATTTCACCCTACTAATATATGTAATTTCCAATCCCCTGCTCCAGGTCCATACACACCTCTCTCTTCTCTTTCTTCACTATTCAAAATTCTTTTTTCTTTCTGTCCATTCTTGTTGTTTGTTTGTTTGTTTATTATATTGATTTTTTATGCTTGTTTGTGAGATTGTTTTGCTTTTCTTTTTGTTTTGTTTTGCTTTGATTTTGTTTGTTTGTTGCTTCTGTTTTCCCTTGCCTCACTCAATATTAGTTGTTTGTAGTTTGCATTCATCTCCAGGTACTTGTTGCTGGCATGTGTTGGAATTAGTGGCTGTTCTATTGGAGTTTTCTCCTCTTTTCTTATTCTCTCTCCTTTCTCTCTTACTTTTTTCCCTTTACCCAATTTCATTTTTGCACTCATTTTTTATTTTTTTTTCTTCTCCTTTCTCTCCTATCCTCTAATTCACCTTTCTATGGTGGACAACTTTATTTGGTGTTATTAATATCGTGAATACATTTGTGTTCAATGCCTTGTGTGTGGTACATTGTTGTGTTGTATTTTGTGCCTTTAAATTGACGCAGGAGAGAGAGAACTACATAACTAGACATCTGAAGAAGAGAGATCATGGCGAGACAAAGCAATAGCCCACATATGAAAGAAAAGCAGGCATCACCAGAAAAGGAAGTAAACGAAATAGAGGCAAGCAACCTGTCAGAGAAAGAATTCAGAGAAATGGTCATAAGCTGACTGAAAAGAATGGAAGACAAATTCGACAATATGTGTAAGAACCAAGAGGAAATGAAGAAATAAAAAATGACATAGTCGCTGTAAAAGAACTCAATAGAAAGCATAAAAAGTATACTAGAAGAAGCAGGGGACTGCATCAGTGAGCTAGAAAACAAGGTAGGAAAAAATGCCCAAGTAGAGCAGCTTCTAGAGAAAAAAATTAAAAAGCAGGAGGAGAGCCTAAGGAAACTTTGGGACAACACAAAACAAAACAATATCCACATAATAGGAGTTCCAGAAGGAGAGGAAACTGAGCAAGGAATAGAAAACCTATTTGAAGAAAAAATAACAGAAAACTTCCCTGATCTAAGGAAGAAAAAAAACACACAAATCTAAGAAGCTTACAGAGTCCCAAACAAAATGAACCCAAAAAAACCAACACCAAGGCACATTATAATTAAATTGGCAAGCACCAATGACAAAATCTTAAAAGTGGCCAGAGAGAGACAGAAAGTTACCTACAAAGCATCCCCCATCAGATTAGTGACTGATTTCTCAACAGAAACACATCAGGCCAGAAGGGAATGGAATGAAATATACAAAGTCATTCAAAGGAAGGGTATGAATCCAAGAATACTATATCCAGCAAAGCTATCAATCAAAATTGAAGGTGAAATCAGGAACTTCACAGACAAAAAAAGACCACGGGAATTTATTACCACCAAACAAACAATGCAAGAAATGCTAAAGGGTCTGCTGAAAAAAAGGAAGGAAGGAAGGAAATAGGAAGCAAAGAAAGCACACAAGGGTAAAGAATAAAAATGGTGACAAACAGTACCTATCAGTAATAACTATAAATGTAAATGGATTAAATGCCCCAATCAAAAGACATAGAGTAATGGATTGGATAAGAAAACACGACCCATATATCTTCTGTCTACAAGAAACCCACCTCAGGAAAAAAGACGTATACAGACTGAGGGAGAAGGGATGGGAAAACGTTTTTCAGGTGAATGGAAGCTAAAGAGAAAATAAATAAATGGGACTACATTAAAATAAAAAGCTTTTGCACAGCAAAAGAAACCATCAACAAAACAACAAGAAAACCTGTATGGGAGAACATACTTGCAAATGTTATCACTGATAAAGATTTAATCTCCTACTTCTATAGGCAACTTATACAACTTAATAAAAGAAAGATAAATGATCAATAAAAAAATGGGCAATGGACCTAAATATAATCTTTTGGAAAGAAGACAGAAGGAAGACCAAGAGACACATGAAAACATGCTCAAAGTCACTATCCAAGAGATGCAAATCAAAACGAAAATGCAATACCATCTAACACCTCTCAGAAAGTCTATCAACAAATCAACAAGTGCTGGAGAGGATGCAGAGAAAAAGGAACCCTCGTGCACTGCTGGTGGGAATACAGACTGGTGCAGCCACTGTGGAGAACAGTATGGAGTTTCCTCAAAAAACTAAAAATGGAACTCCCATTTGACCCAGTAATCCCACTCCTAGGAATATATCCTAAGAAGCTAGAAACACCAATCAGAAAGGATATATGCACCCTGTGTTCATAGCAGCACAATTCACCATAGCTAAGATTTGGAAACAGCCTAGGTGCCTATCAGCAGATGACTGGGTCAGAAAACCATGGTACATCTACACAATGGAATTCTATGCTGCCATAAAAAAGAAGGAATTCTTACCATTTGCAGCAGCATGGATGCACCTGGAGAGCATTATGCTAAGTGAAATAAGCCAGGCAATGAAAGAAAAATACCACATGATCTCATTCATTTATGGAAAATGAAGAACATTATAAGTTGATGAATAAAAATATAGATACAGAAGCAGTAAAGCACTGAACAGACTGTCAAATTACAGCGGGAAGGCTGGGGAATGTTGGGGGGGGGGGAAGAGATCAATCAAAGACTTGTATGCATGCTTATAAGCACACTAATGGACATAACACACTGGAGGGTTGGATGAGAGCATGTGATGGGGTGGGGGAGGCCAAGTGGAGAAGAGGAAGAGGCTGCAGAGAAAGAGGCCATAGGAAGAGTAGAAAAACAATGATAGCCTGGGAGAAGTGAGAGCCGCTTGTAATGCCTGGACCCACGGCACACGTAGGGGAGGAAGTGGTGAGAAATCCAGCTGCAGGGGCAAGCAAGAACTAAATTATAAAGGGCCATCGCCAGCAACTAAGGAATTTCTCCCAAAGGCTTTGAGATCCTGTTTGCTCAGGCATTGCATTAACCAGATTTTTATTTCAGAGAAATGATTCTCCCAGCTATGTAAAGAGTGGGTTGAAGGGGGAAAGACTAGAGGCTGGGACACCAGATGTCTATACTTGGTTGAGAGCAAATGAGCAAGAATAATATTTTCTGCACCATTAAGGCCACCACATAAATTAAGTGGATTAGCCACTTTGTATGTAGCTCTGCCTTGAACCTCTTTTCTAATCCCCTTCTTCTTTACATTCTTCCACCAGAGGTGTATCCTTATTAATCTTATAATATATCTTGATTGGATGCTTTCTCATGTGGCTGATTTTTTTTGTTATTGCTACACAAGGCAAATTTAAATTCCATCATCGAGCTCGCGTTCCATTTGGGGCTTGGTAAACTGCCATGTACCACTGGAACCCTCCATAAAAAAATAATTTATGAACTTTTGAGAGAAATTGATGTTCCCAAAGCTAAAGCCAGACCCTTGAGACTGAACTAGCCTTGGTCTACGAAGACATAAGTAAGGGAAAGAACTCTTATTCTAAATTGGAAGAAAAAATATTACCCTTGCATTTATTGCATTTCCATATTTAAATTCAGAATGACTCATATCTTCTAGATCCGTCTAGTTGGCTCCTTTAATAGAGCTCCCTGGGGTATGTCTTTAGCCTGGAGACTTTTCTCAGGTCTTGAGCGACTATTTTGATATGCCCGTCTCACCCTCCTCAGCATCCAGGAAGATTGACAGAGAAACTGTGTAGCATTAGCAAGGTCTTAAATCTTATCCCAAGAATCTGATAATGACAATACCAAAAGGCCGTCTTGAGTCTCCGTCTCCTATATTAAACAAGCAGACTTGAGATTTATTAGAACACCATAAACACCCTATAGCTTATAGACATCTTCAGGCATATCGGACGAAATAAGTATTTTTAGATAGCAGTCTTCAGGAAAGGTCAGCCGGCTATATAAAGGGACCAGAATGATCCTTCCTTTTATGGTGTAGTAGTTCATACTGGGAAGAATTTCTTTTTACTCATCTGTAATTTGCCTGTGCATTGGACCAAAATAAAAGCCATGGAGGTACCAAGGCTGGCTTTTAGGCCTCCTCTTATTGGTTTCTGCTGTAGTCCGTGTGCAAAGCTCTGAGAAGGCCACGTTGCTCCCTGAGATCTGTTTGGTGATGGATAGGTCCCTCCTCAGTGAGGAACCCCGGAAAGTGTGGGGGGAGTTCCATGACAGCGGGCTCCTGATCAAAGGCTGCTCATGCCTCAGAAGGGGATGTGTGGGAAAAGACCCTACCCAGCTTTAAAGAGGCTCCTGCCAGCACCTCCAAAAGCTGCCGCCCTTGTGACCACAGAAGGTGGGGTCACTTCGGAGCCCGTGGGTCTGAGGTTGTGTCCCGAGCCCTGACGCGCCTCGATGGAGGAGCCAGGAGGCCCGCTTTGCCCCATAAGGTGACCCTTTGGAGTTCAGTTTCCACTCCGATGCCCGATGGGACCCACCAGAAAACTATGACTATCTTTCATCCTTAACTAAAACGGTGAACAACAGCTTGGCAATTAAACATAGGCCGCACCGGTTTAAAGAGAAGGAAATGCTCAGGCATCTTATTCCAGACTAGAATCAGACGCTCTTTCCTGCTATTCAAACCTTGAGTGTTTGGTGAAGGATCCCATGACTCGGAGAAGGCAGAGGAGGCTCGGGAGGAGACCCCAGCTAGTCAGGGTCATCTCTGAACGGCGCGGTTATCTGGCGGGCAGGCTATCTCCGGGCT
>PVJN01031075.1:0-25133 GCA_004026805.1 Lasiurus borealis | reverse complement strand
GTATATACATACTAAAGGCCCAGTGCACAAAATTCGAGCACAGGAGGGTGTGGCCCTCAGCCCAGGCTGCACCCTCTCCAATCTGGGACCCCTCGAGGGGTGTTCAACTGCCTGGTTAGGCCTGATCCTAGTAGAATTGGGTTTAAACATGCAGTTGGACATCCCTCTCACAATCCAAGACTGCTGGCTCCCAACTGCTTGCCTGCCTGCCTTCCTGATTTCCCCTAACCACTTCTGCCTGCCAGCCTGATTACCTCCTAACCATTCCCCTGCCAGCCTGATGCCTAACTGCTCCCCTGCCAGCCTGTTTGGCCCCATCTGCCCTCCCCTACCAAACTGGTCACCCCAAACTGCCCTCCCTAGCAGGCCTGGTCACCCAAAACTACCCTTCCCTGCTGGCCTGATTGCTCACAACTTCCCTCCCTTGCAGACCTGGTCCCTCTCAACTGCCCTCCTCTCCTGGCCATCCTGTGTCCACACAGGGGCAGCCATATTTGACTACATAGGGCCAGCCATCTTGTGTGTTGGAGTGATGGTCAATTTGCATATTACTCTTCTATTAGATAGGACAGAGGCCTGGTGCACAGGTAGGGGCCAGCTGGTTTGCCCTGAAAGGTGTCCTGGATCAGGGTGGGGGTTCCCTTGGGGCATGGAGTAGCCTGGGTGAGGGGCCTGTGGTGGTTTGAAGGCCAGCCATGCCTCCTGGTGATGCAAGCAGAGGCCCTGCTATCTGGGATTTATTTATCTTCTGCAATTGAAACTTTGTAGCCTAGAGCACAGCCAAGCCTCCTGCTAGCTCCATGGCAGCAGCTATTTCTGTTGGGATTTATTTATCTTCTATAATTGAAACTTTGTAGCCTTGAGTGGAGGCCTGGACCTGCCAGGGTATGTTGAAAGCTTGGCTTCCTCTATCTCCAGGGAAACTCAAGCCTCCCTCCTGCTAGCTCTGTGGCCGCAGCCATCTTGGTTGGGGTTAATCTACATACTTGCTCCTGATTGTCTGGTGGGCATGGCTGGTGGTGTAGCAGAGTGATGGTTAATTTTCATATTACTCTGTTATTAGATAGGATATAGATATATATGGGTAAAAGTGTACATATCAGGGCCAAGTAATGAAATCTTTTATAAGGAAGTCTAGTTAATAAACTTAGCACTGAGGTTTCTAACGTGTGAAAGAAGAAATGTGGTAATTTTCCAGTTTCTATTATGAAATGAAAGGGAATAAACCTTTTCTTTATCTAGTGTTTGCAGAATCATGTGTTGTCATGGATTTTGTAAAGGGGGCACTAAGCACTGAAATAACAGGGCATACGTTTTCCCAGAAGGGAAGGTGCTTCCCACTCACAAGGCGATTTTGCGAACACATTGATTGTAGTCAGCGAGACTCAGTCAGCCTTGTAACATGCAGAACATCAGACAACACATTTGTGCTGTTTCAAGATGCTAAGTTTGTGGCAATTTGTTACGAGAGTATTCTCCCCTCGTCCACAAAACTTCACTGGATGCCCAGGAAAAAGTGAGAAAGTAGAATGTGAGGGTCAGCCCACCACTGTGTGGTAATAAAAATCTGATAAGATTGACAATAAAACACACCAGGGTTAATGAGAAACCAATGGAACATGTGCTAACAGGAAACCAAATGCAAACAGATCATAAGCTACAATGATTAATTGTAAGAGTGTGAACAGGTCATAATATCTGATAGATTACTGTAAAAATTTACAAATATAACCCAAGTAGGGAAAGACCCAAATAACTTCAATTAGACTGTAAAAAGGCAAGTGCTTCTTAAGGGTCTTCAAGTGGTTGTCTCACAGAAAAATAGATCATATCCTGGCATTGGCCAAAAATCTTATGAGATACACACACGTGCACATGTGCGCACACGCATGCGTACACACACACACAATTCAAAGGAGGAAGAGGAACAGTGGGAAGGAGAGGAGAAGGAGGAAGAAGAGAAGAGAAGAACAGGAGAAGAAAGGAGAGACAGAAAGAAGAGAAAGAGGATGAGGAATAAAAAAGAGGTGGGAGAGACAGAACTATGTAAAAACTAGAGGCCCAGTGCACAGATTCATGCACCAGTGGGGTCCCTTGACATGGCCTGGGGCAGTCCAACATCCCCCGAGGGATATAGTAGTGCATGAAGTGGCAGGCGGCTGGGGAGGAGCCTGAGCCCTGGCTGTACCCCATGCTGCTGGCCCTGCTGCATCTGCCACTGCATCTCTGTAGGCTCGCTGCCACTCTGCTGCGGTCTCCACATCCTAGGGTGTTACCAGCATGCCCATGACCCAGAAGCAGCTGCAGGCTCATGCCCAGTCAGTCCCAATGCTGGTCCCAATCTCGGTCCCAGTCCAGACGGGGGAGGGCTGTAGGAGGGGCAGTGTCTGAGGGAGAGGCTTGTTTTGTCACAGCTGCACCGGCCAGCCGTGAGCCCAGCATTTGGCACCCGTTGGTCAGCTGAGCAGTGCTCCTGCTGTGGGAGTGCATTGACCACCAGGGGCCAGCTCTTGCAATTGAGTGTCTGCCCCCTGGTAGCAGAGGTCAAACGGTCATTTAGGTGTTTATGTATACACTAGAGGCACGGTGGTTGAAATTCATGCACTAGGGAAGGGGGGTAGGGTCCTCTCAGCCTGACCTGTGCCCTCTCACAGTCTGGGAGCCTGGCGATTGATCG
Source organism: Lasiurus borealis (assembly GCA_004026805.1). NCBI lineage: Eukaryota > Metazoa > Chordata > Mammalia > Chiroptera > Vespertilionidae > Lasiurus > Lasiurus borealis. The sequence continues at coordinate 22,456 of PVJN01031075.1, read as the reverse complement.
CCCCACAGAGAAAGGCCCTGCCCACCTGCCGCAGCTCACCAGTGGCCTGGGCCTCTCTCTGTGAGGTGATCATGGACCCCCTTTCCTCTCACCCTTGATTGGTTGCTCCACCAGCCTGTGGCCTGGGCCTCCCTCTGTGGGGAGATCATGGGACAATGGTAAATTCTCCCAACCAATCGCATCACATCCACGTTGGCTGGTATGGCACCATTGCATGTCATACAGTGGTCATCTGGATGGTTGTTTTGCTGCTCGGTCTTTCAGTCAATTTGCATAGTATGCTGTTATTATTATAGGTAGATGCTAATACATAGGAATAACCTAATTATGCTGGGTTGGAACATCGGGGCCTGGAAGAGAAATGGCAGAAAGACAATTCAGGGAATGGCCTCACATCCACCGGGGTGAGTCACCTGGAACAAAGTGAAGTTTCTACTCTGTTTTCAAAGCTACCTTTCATGAGAGTCCACCCTTCCATGTTTTCCTTCCATCCCAACCTTGCCTCTAATTCTTTCCCTGAGAATGTTATTCAAATTAGCCCTTATATAAAAGTTCTTAGTCCACTGAGTATCCCAGAGGGAGAGCATTATGTAGATTTTCTTAAATGAACAATTAGAATAGTGAACCAAGCTGCAGAATAAGTAAACCAATATTTATAAAGGACTAATGTTGTGGAAGATGCTCTTTTAAGGAATTAATATATTAAATGCATCATCTCATTTAACCCCCTTTATCCCTTTGAGCCTCAGTTTTCTGATCGGGATGTTTAGAGTTATCCAGGGGATAAAGCATCTTGCTCAAGGTCACACAGCTAACAACCAGCAAAGGCAGGAACATGGCTTTTCAGAAAGACAGTACTGAAGAGTATTGCTTGATATTCAAGAATGGGAAAGTGACCTGTCCATGAGGGCAGGCTTGGAAATCAATAGTGCTGGCTAGGAATTCCAATGTGCTCCCTGCCAGGGTGTGTTTGGGTCTATGAAGAACAAATGAAATAATTTTATACCTGCGTCCTAACCTAACTGATGGTAGAACAGCCGGGGCTGTAATTAGGATGCAATGTTTACGGTTCCCTAAGAGGAAATCAAGAAGATGGAAATTAAGCTGTCCAAACTGGGGGATAAAAACCCACAAAGTCTGGGAAGCACGATTCTAATAAAAAAAAATCAATAAAGTTAGAGACATGAAGATGAGAGTAAAGCGAAGAGATTTAGCTTGATGGGGGGAGGGGCAAAGGTGCAAAACGAATGCTCAAAAAAAAAAAATAAACAAAAACGGGAGTGGGGGTGGGGGGTGGGGAGGGAATCAAAGACAAATATTTAGCACATCTAGTATAACACAAAGCAAGGTGAAGGTCCAGGTCCAGGCAAGGAAGCAACCAGAGATCAGGGACAAAAACAAAGGTACGGGAGCCTGCCGTTTTTGTTTTTTTTGTCAATTAGTCCAAGGAATCTGAACTTCTCTGAGCTCTGCATTGATACCAACTGCCCTGGGGATAAATGCCAAACACCACATGGCAACGCTGTGTGCCTGCGAGTACACCCAACCTTTCATTCATTCCATTCCACAAACATATATTGAGCACTTACGGTGTTCCCAAGAACTGTTAACACTGATGATGCCCAAGAAAATAGGATACTCCCGCCCCCCTTACAGGAGGTCAGAGGCCAGTGAAAGCAGATTGGTAGACTAAAAATTGCAAGATTTGTTAGTGTTGCAAGGAGCACCTGGGAGAATACTGGATCTCTTCACAAGTAGGAGACCATTTACATTAGATCTCAAAGCATACATAGGAGTTCACCAGAGAAGAATAAAGGGAAGAAAAAGCGTTTTAGGCAGTAATTCCACATATGGGACTCTACACTAAGAAAACAGATGTTTAAATAAATGCATCAAGATATTTAAAGCAGATTTATTCTGAGGTATAAATCAGGAAACAATCCACATGTTCAACCACTGAAGAATAGTTAAGACGATTTTATGTTGAGTCAATAGTTTATTTGACTGTTTTTCACATCATTTAACCCAATGCAATTTCAACCTAATGAAATTTATTCCAATGAAATGGAGAGAAATCTATGAAGACTTTATAGAAACCAATACAAAAAATTCATGAAGTAATGGCAAATGAAATACAAAGCACAAATATTCAAGCATGTAAAATACATTTCCATAATGACAAAGATTAAAAAGGAAATTAAAGAAATGAAAGAAGTTATAACAGAATAGCAGGAGCAAGAAGAATAGTAAAAATCCATTCATGTCATTTTAATTTGTGTGTGTGTGTGTGTGTGTGTGTGTGTGTGTGTGTGTATACAATGAATATATATATATAAATACACACATACACACAAAAGCACAGTATGTGAACCAAGATTATATTAAATTAATCAGAATCCTTTAAAAATGGTTTTAAAGGTTCTCTAAAATACTCCATTTTATGCAAGTCCAAAAGAAACACATTAACCTATTTCTCCAGGGGAAAGGAAAAGAAATCACTAATTTTATTCTTCAATAGAAATATCAAGTAGAAGCCAGCTGAAGAGGGAGGGATTTGCATGCTATGAAGCAGTGGGTTCTAGGAGGCAAAGTCCCAGAACATATGCTCATTCCTGCTGTTATTGCAGTATTTGAATCCAAGATGTGAAGTGCTTAACCATACCTGACACAGTTTTGAAATTCTTGTGTTGAAGATATGGCGGGGAAAGGGGGGCGGGGGAGGGTTACTTAATTTTTCTGTATCTTGGATCTTCAGCAGGAGGTTTCCAAATGTGTCATCTCATCTGGACCTGATTTCAGACAAACAGCAAGGGTCTAGGTGAAGGTATGGACTTGATACAGTATTATATCCAAATAGAGATCTGCCGTATTCACATACTACAAATGTATTGTAACAGGCTGTTGGGATGACATAGACACCTTTATACATGGAAGCATCTCAAGGTATCTGTTAGAGTTGAATCAGTCAGGATAAATTAGCTTATTCTACAGCAGGGGTGGGGAACCATTTTTTTGCCAACGGCCATTTGGATATGTATAGCATCATTCTCGGGCCATACAGAATCATCAACTTAAAAACCTGCTATATTTGGTCAAACATTTAATGAACTCACTTGTAATGCCTTGGCAGGGCCAGACCAAATGATTTCATGGGTTTTATCCAGCCTGAGAGCTGGACATTCCCGACCCCCAGCACTCTCATCTCAGAGGCTTAGAACAACTAAATTATATTCTCTGTTCTGTCATGTGAATGTCATAGTTTTCTGGAAGGCTTACAGCTCATTCTACAATGACTCAAGGAATCAGGTTAACAAGAGCAGCTGCGATCTTGAACACCATCAGCCAATGCTGCAGAGAGCAAGGAGCACTCGGGAGGGTGTTTGGCTGGTCTGGAAGGGAGTCATCACTCCTCACTCATTTGCTGGAATTAGTCACAAGTATCTCCACCAATGATAAGAGCCCAGGAAGAACAATCCTACTGTGTGTTCAGAAAGCGGAGAACTGAAAATGCTTGACAAACATCGTTAATGAGTACCTCCAGGATCTTTTCTTTCTGCACTGTTTATTTTTAACAGAGGCATGAGACACTGGGATATGATGCTAGCAGTGCCTTTAAATATCATCTCAGACCATCTGCCGGGTCACAGGGCATCAACAATCAGGAGGAGGTCTAAAGATGGAGCAACACAATTTTAAGAGACTGGTGGGTCTGGTGGATAAAGAAAGATTAGAAGAATTAAATATGTATAGTTTGGCTGAGCAGACGCAGTAGGGAGCAACAGTGGGTGGTAGAGGTGGACATGGTAGCAATCTAAAAATATCCATAGGATGGAAAGGATCTGAAGGGAGAATTATTCAGCATGAAAACCTAGAGATAGATATGAGGAACAAGGCTCTGCAATCAGGAAACTGGACAATCTGTTAACAGTACAACTACAGTAGCAGAAAAGAAGCATTAATGAATACTTTTTACTTGAGACAATACAGGTTAGGTGGGGAATATGATGGGTAAGAACTGAATAAGAACTGGAAATATCCAGGAATGGAGATGAGGAGTACCTCGGATGAATTTGACCTCCTGTTCTCATGCTAGAGATTCATGCCTGTTGCCCATATTCCAACCGGGAGGGTGGGGGGTGGGGGCAGGATACCAGCAGATACATCCTCCTGATAACATTTCTGAGAATTCTGACATATGTATACATCTGTGTGATCACCATCCAAATCAAGATACACCACAGCCTTAACTTTTCTTTAGGAAAAACTATTTCTGCTATCTCTGAAGACTTACATTTGCCTGATGTGAGAGGAAAGGGAATTTTGAGTCTGAGTCAGTAATGTTGGGAGGGGTAAGGAGGTGAGGGGTGATAGCTACTGGAACTGTAGTTCATTGCATAGGAACAGAAGGTTACACGCCCAATGGAAAGAAAGTAAAGTGGGGAATCAGAAATGTGGGTATGGGAGTGGTCATAATTTACAGTTTGCAATATTTTTAATATATTTTTATTGATTTTTTAAAAGAGAGTAAGAAAGAGAGAGAGAGAGAAACACTGATGACAGAGAAGCATTGATCTACTGCCTCCTGCATGCCCTCCGGTTGGGGGTCAAACCTGCACATTTTGGACATGTGCCCTGATTGGGAATCGAACCGTGAATTCCTGGTTCTTGGGCCAATGCTCAACCACTGAGCCACACTGGCTGGGCTACAGTTTGCAATATTAAAGGAGCAGTCTGAGTCAAGCCTTCATCCAGAGGTAAGACTTGAAGGAGAAGAGGGAATTAACCAGACTGCTTTCTAGGGGGAAGAGTTCCAGAGAAAGCAGGTAGCCATAGCATAGCTCCTAATGTCAGAATGTACTTGCTATATTCTAGGAAGGAGGCTGGTGCGCCTAAAGTATGCTAAATGAGAAGCAAATAGCAGGACAGGAAGTCACAGAAGTTATAAAGAAGTCAAACCATGGTGGGTGTAGGAGGCCATTGGGAACCTTTGGTATTATTTATTCTACCATATCATATAATGAGCTTGGGGCCAGAAAGATCATCAGCCAAGAAAAATGGCAGGTATGTTTTAGTCTTGGTCCAAGACACCTCCCCCACTCCCCCCGCCAAAAAAAAAAAATGGAGCAGCAGGGATAAATGAATTAGAAGGGCAGGCTAGAAGAACATAGAGGTTCTTGCAAGCCAAAAGGCCCAGGGGGGCATGAAATTTTGTTGCTGACGCTCATGGCCAGAAATAAAAGAGAGAAGTACTCCCTTGAACCACTGATGAAGGAATTTAGAAATGTCCCTTCCCAGCCTTCTCAAAGAAGCAGCATTTTACCACCTCCCCTAAACGAAGAGTATAAATAAAAGAAACACCGCCTACCCACAGCTGAAAGGTTGCCAACTCCTATTTTGTAAGAATCCCAGGATCTTCTCAGCAAGGGGCTGCATTCTAATCTTAAAATGCACCATGTCGTTTTGCACAATTTCAACGACTTAGGTCTCTCAAGTCTTTTGAGCCAAACTCCATTTTCAAATGAACACTCAAATTCATTTTTTTAAAAAAAAATAGTTATCTGTTGAGTCAATCAAAAGGAGAAAAATGTCTCATTGTTTTACTGTCAGTGTCAGAAAATTGGTCTCTTTTCAGTAATACACAAAATTGCTTTATTAGTTGAGTCTATAAAAACTTCACAGGATTTATGTTCTTTGCTCAACACATGCTCGGGTAACTCCCATCAGTAGCAGTAGCTACAGCCCACGCAAGGGAAAAATAGAAGCTTCGCAGGGGTAAGGCCACAATAAGCAACAGACATCCAGTGGATTCATCTTCTGACATTGTATGACCTGCTTACCCAGGCCTCAGTTTCTCCACCTGACTAATGGGTGTGAATTTGGTACTGCTAAGTGAAAAAGGTGTAGGATGACTAATTAAGGATTCACACAAGTAGCAACAAATGTACTGACCTCAGACTATATGTTTAGCCTTGTCTATGATCTTACAACTCCAAGTGTGGTCCATGGACCAACAGTACAAGCATCAACGGGGAGCCTGTTAGAAATGCAGAACCTGGGACCTGAGGTCTAATGTTGTTGTCTGAATCAGAATCTGCATTTTAACAACATCTCCATCTTGCACATTACACCGTGCTACGTATCTTTAAAATCTAATTTAATCTTTGCAACAGCTCCACGGCATAGAAAAAAAATCACCCCCATTTTACTGAGTAGGGAGTTGAGGTTTAGTCCTGAAATGACTTGCTCCAAGTGGTAAAACCAGAATTCAGACTCAGGTCTGAATCCAAAAGATACATGTTGTTTCTGGTAAAATTTCATTAGCTAAGGATACATGTGGCCAAGGGAACAAGAGTGAGAGATGAAATGAGGAGAAATCTTTACCTCATCATGATCTATACTAATAAAAGGGCAATATTCTAATTAGACTGGACATCTTCCCGATGTCTGACTTCCTTCCTTCTGGACAAAGCAACAGTGGTAGGGGCTGAGGCAGAGGCAGTTAGGGGCAATCAGGCAGGCAGGCAGGTGAGAGGTTATGAGCCAAAGGTCCCAGATTGTGAGAGGAAGGTCTGACTGCCAATTGAGGACATCCCCCGAGGGGTCCCAGATTAGAGAGGGTGCAGGGGGCTGAGGGACACCCCCCACCCCATGCACAAAGTTCATGTACCGGGCCTCTAGTGGTTAAAATAAAAGAAAAAAAGGCTACTTTTAGCATGTAGGAAAAACCACTTGGGTATGTAAGAGAGATAATATGATCTCAATATAGGCCAGATCTAGAAGAGATTGTAATTAAGGAGGGAAAAGAAGTCTTCTAGAGGATCACAAACAAGACCCTTCCCCCATGTCCCTTGTATAGTAAAAGGACACACACACACACACACACACACACACACACACAACCACACTTTGCTTAAGAAAACAAAACCCTGTTAGGCATGAATATGTATAATTAGATGTTCCCTGGGAGTGAGAAGTAGTAATTAATTCAGTGTTAAACATCACAATCTATTACTTGAATTCCATAGCAACCATGGTTGCCAATAGAGAGAAAACAAAATTTCAGAGCCTATTTTTAAATGATTACATTGAAATTTTGAAATTGTGCAATCGCTGATACTTGCTATTTTTAGGCTAAAACAATAACCATTAGCTCGGAGAGTAAAGAAAGGATGCTAATGAATACAGACAAAAGGGAAGGGAATCTCATCTGAGCCAGCCTCACCAGTTGTGTGGACAGAATGATTCTGACCCTGCCCAGAGCACTGGGTCCAGCTGCTCACTCTGGAGACAAAATTGTTCTTTCTGGCCAATAAGAGATCCATTAATAATTTCTCTAAACACAGTCTCTGGAATCAAAACGAACCAGATTTGAATCCCAGCTTTATCACGTAATGTGTTTCCTTAGATAAACTGCTTACTTCATTGAGCTTTCAGTTCCTTCATCTGTTATAATGGAATAAATAATAGATATTTCATAAAGTTCTTAAAATAATTCAGAGTAAAATGCCCAACACAGGGTATTATTGATTAGGTTCCCCTGGAAGCAGATTTCGAGTTTAGTGTTCAGGAAATTTAGTAGGGAATGTTCTTGGGGTCAACATCTGGGAAAGGAAGAAGGGAAGGGAAGGGAAATGGAGAGGAGGGAGGGAAAGGAGAGAAAAGAGAAGGGAGGGGAGGGGAGGAAAGGGAGCAGAATTAGGCAAAAGGAGATGTTACACTGTGATAAAGACCCAACAACAGACTTGGATGATCTTATGGAAAGTACTGGAGCTAATGTGGTCCCACAGAACTGTCTGACAGTGAGCTGACATGGCCAGGACATTTATTCCACCTCTATCAGTCAGTCAATAGATATGGGCTACACAGGGGAGGACATGACCTTGGATAAGGGGGCTCCCTGCAACTAAGTCAATCTCTGACTGCCTGACAGCTTTCTCAGCAGCTGAGCAACAAATCCTCTGACGGGCATCAGAGTGCCCCATCTCCATTTCCCATGCACACTGTGCAGATCATATTTGCTTTCCCTTTGCATATGTAATCCTTACAGATATCTCTTATCAAAAGAGACTCTGGTGTCCAGAAAAAAAAACCACACATTATGATAAACATCCTAACAAACTGTGTTCTTAAAAATAACTTTTAGTACTTTGTGAGATCCTGGGCTCTCGGGCTCTGAAACCCACACTCATCTCATCTAAACTTCTCAATAACTCTGTGATGTACAGTGAAAGCGATGAGTGCCGAGAATAACAAGGGACAGAGCTGACAAGCAGCTGAAAGTGAAAGGACACTATATTGGTTTTTTAATGGCACCTCTTGCCACACCATTGCTGTGCTTGTCCACCATCAACTCAATCCATCAACAACTGAACAACAGGGGTGTCAAGGGAGCTGTGTTCCCTTTCTTCCCATTTGTTGAGAAGGTGACTCATGTATCTTGCCAACCCACTTAACCTCAATGCCACAATGTTCCCACATTTTAAAGTGTAATCAACCCCATGTCTCCTCCTCACCCCCATCCTCAATAACTGCAGGAAAATGATGGATAACAGGACCTCAAGAGCCCCTTTCAGCTTGAGAATTCTCCATTGTCAATCCAGCCTATTAATTGATGGGGTGCAATGTACTCTGAAACAAGCTTAGAACAAAGTCTAGATTAGTTTTGGTTTCTTGGTTGCAAGCAATAGAGATTGGTATTGGTCAACTTACACAAAAGAACATTTGCTGGGAGAACACTGGGAATTGAGGGAATCAGTAGAAGGTTGGAGGATGGGCTTGGGAACTGGCAGGCCTACACAGCCCTGGGTGGGGGGTCCAGGAACCCAGGGACCCAGGGGCCTCCTTATTGCAAGAAGAATGCTTTCTATTCTGTTAGTGTAGCCACTGTGATGGATGACTCCCAAAGACTCCTTCCACCCATCAGCACTCACTCAAGATGGAAAGGCTGGAGAGAAAGCATCTGTTTGGCTGCTCCAGGGTATACCAGGAGGAGGACAAAGAGTGCATGATTCCATTTGTTTCTATTGCAGATGAGGGCACAAGAAGTTTTTCTCCCACCAAGACTACAAAACTGGAGGAGAGTTCATTTCACAAAAGGAAATTGGAATATATTTTGAGGAAGGGAATGTGGTTGTGCACTATACTGCAAATCCCACACTTATTCCTTCAGGTTGCCCATTCAGTCTTATGTCCACAAACCAAATCAACTTACTCTTTGTATTAAAGGCCTGGTGCATGAAATTCTTGCAGGGGGGAGAGGGAGAGTCCCACAGCAAGACCTGCACCAAATCTCACAATCTGGGACCACTGGCTCCTAACCTCTGGCCTGCCTGCCTGCCTGATTGCCCCTAACCACTCTTCTGCCTGATCGCCCCTAATCATTCACCTGCCCACCTGATGACCCCTAACCACTCAACTGCCTGCCTAATTGTCCCTAATCACATCTACCTGCTTGCCTGATCACCCGTAACTGCCTCTGTCTGCCTGCCTGATCACACCTAACTGCTTGCTTCCCTGCCTGCCTGACTTATTGCCCCAACCACCTGTGCCTGTCTACCTGATCGCCCCTAACTGCCTCTGCCTCAGCTCCTGCCACCAAGGCTTCCTCCAGAAGGGTGTCTGGAATGATGTCAAGAAGGTTGTTCAGCTCTCTGGTCTAATTAGCATATTATGCTTTTATTATAATAGATTCTTATGTTGTCCAAATCTTTGCAGGATCCTGCTTCCCATATCCCTAGGTCTCTCTAAGGGTTCTTATACCTCCATTTATATTTGATAGATTCCTTAGGAAAATAGGAAAACTTGACAAATCAATCCTGAGTAGCTCTTCAGGGAATTGCCTATTCCCTCATTACCAATAGAAATGTAATACAAAATAACATTTCCAGAAAGTAGGGACTTGGCAAATATTCCAATAATCAGAGGAAACTGTGATTTTACCTGTATGCCTAATAACCAGGGTAGAGGAAGCCAATTAATTCCTGAATCTGCAATTCAGAGAAACCAGATTTACAAAGCAAACTGAAACTCATCTTATGCATCGGGTAACTATGTGAAATAAAACTTTTTTTTCAGGTTCTAAACTACTTAGATGTTTAATCTCCAGTCAGGCTACAAGAATAGGTATTTGGTCATGCCTCTGTAAGCTGTAGGAGTCCTAGCAGAGCCCTTTTATAGGATTTGGAATTTGGTTCTTTGTTAAGAAATCTCAAAGAAGGATTTTTATGTGTTCCTGATGCTATGTGATCTGATCCTTACAGGAGCATAGGCCAACAACGGTAACTTCAGCCTTAGCTCAATGGATCATTTTTCCAAAGTGATAAATCAACAAGGATTAAAAAATCAATTTATATTTCTTTACCTTAAACATCTATCCTACTCCCATATTCCCACATAATTTAGAATTTACTAATTTAACAAAGTGGAGAGAATTTGACTGTGAATTTTGTGTTCCGCCATCAGAGCTGTCCTTGCCTGCCTTGAGGAGTTGAGGGGCTTTTCTGTCTGCACAGGGAACCAAATATTTTCCCAGGCCCACTTTTACAGAATCAGCAGGTACTTTGCTTGCAGAGATGGAACACATACCCAGATCATCTCCTTACTCCTGCAGCCCCAGGAACATCCATCTACTTAAGAGATCATTTGGGAAATATTCCTGTTTCACATACATCAACCTGTTCTCGTCCAGTACTGAACCTCCAAAATATTTTCCCCATTTCTCAGCAAGAAGGCAGGAATAAGTGGCAATGCATACATCACAAGTCTTTTTTTTTATAATGCAGGAAAGAGAGGAAGGAAACTAACACATATTGAAAACCTACTATGTGCCAACCATTGTACTCCCTTATAGCAACGCTGCAAGATGCTGGGTTAAGTTCACGTTAGGGACATTTGGGAATGTTAGTAACTTGCCAAAGATCCCATACCCTGTAATTGGCAGAGCTGTATTTGACCCTGGCTTTAACACTCTTAGGCCTTCCAATCTGGCAATGCCAGCAAAGACAAGTTTGATGATGCCACCAATCAGAAATCAGCTTCCTGAAGACTGTCCCATCAGTCCAGACACTACCCCCCACGAGCTGTGGAGATTAAAATGTGCCATGTGTTCTGAATATAGACAGGGTCAAGACTTGCATTTTCACTGAGCACACAGCAATTAAATACCTTCCTGAAAGCAAATAATGGAGAAGGAGCTTTGCAGCCTCACCGAGGCACTTCCTAACGAATGCAAAAATAACTGGAGTTGTAAAATCATGTTGCAATCACACCCTCCCTACAGGTTAGGCATGAAGGCCAAGTTGCTTTCATCGGTCACATTGCCACATCTTTAAAGATAAGCACCTGTGGAGGGACTGAAGTTAGACCACACAGCAAAACTGCAGTTTGTTTCCAGTCTGATAGAAAGTGTAGCAAGCCAGATACACTTTCCCTTCACTTATTTAAATGAAAAAAGACTGGAGGTACTTGTATGCACACTGGAACTTGTAACTCGATTGTAAAATCTGGATTCAGAGCTATGTCATGGTTCTTTGGAGTCCTTTAATCACCTCGCCCAGAGAAGATATATAGTGAATTCTCATTGAATGGATGAGTGTTTCCTTATTTGGAGGCCAAAAGGCAGAATCTAACACTGACCAAGAATCTATAATACTCCAAATCCTCAGATGATTAAAAACACCACTGTAAGGAAACAGAAAACCTGACTTCCACAGACAACTAGTTGGATAAATCATTTAAATTCTCTGGTCTTGAGTACGCTGTTTATCAAATGAGACATTTAAAAGGCCCTATCTAACACTGTGACTATGATTCCAAGAAATAAAAACTCAGTTTATTCAGATCATACTTATCTCTGATATCTTTCTTGTTATCCAATAATGTAGGAATTTGACAAAAATATGACTTAGAAAGAAATGCAGAACTCAAACTTTTAGAAAAGAGAACTACCCATCCCTTAAAAGGCAGTTACTTGAGGGCTCTTGAGTATAACATCAAAGGATGGAGTTCAAGTCTTTAGTGGATGCCAGCGACCTTTGCAAAAAATCTGACCTTATGTGGTACCTGTCCTTACCCTGTAGTTGGGTATGAGGGGAAAGAGGGTAGATCTGCCATGGTTAATACCTGTCAGGGGTCTGATCAGATCTTTTAATGTTTCTGGGTCTCAGTTTTATGCATACTTAAATAAGTAAATCTGAGTGAACTTCTCTCTCTCTATCTCTCTCTCTCTCAAAAAAAAAAGCAAGCTGTATAAGTAAAAGCAGATAAAGCATAGGATCCTCTGAAGAAAACCTTTTCTCAGTTATTTAGTGTTTCTGCTTCCTTTTCCTTATAGAGAACTCAAGAACAGAGATAAACTAGAGCAGGAGACAAAGAATCCCTCCTCTCATTTAAAGGGTATCTAGGATTTGATGGGCCTCTTTGGTTAGTTAGAGCACCGAGTGGACAAATTAGGGAACAAACCATGATATTCCTGAAAATTCTTCATAACAGCACAGAACACTGAAGTCCTGGAAGGACCACACAGTGGGATCACTAGTCTTTTTTTTTTTTTTTAATAATCTTCACTGAGGATATTTTTTCCATTGATTTTTTTTTTTTAGAGAGGGTGAAGAGGAAGGAGAGAGATACAAAGAGAGAAACATTTCTATGAGACACATTCATTGGTTGCCTCCTCCACGCACCCCAATAGGGGACCAGGGATTGAGCCCTTGACCACAATAGAATCTGAGACCCTTCTGTTCGTAGGCTTACACTCTAACCTCTGAGCAAAACCAGCAAAGGTGGGATCTCTAGTCTTGATATCCTTAAGTGTGATACCTGAACTTCTGCCATCAATGGAATGGAAATGAGTTCAACAAGCTTTGAAGCAGGACTCTCTGAGGGAGCAAGGAGCTTCAGGGAGCCACAAGGGATCTGCCATCAGATTCATTAGTAGCTTTTGGTGTCACAGTAATGAATTATTCCGAATGTAATTAATAGCGAGAAATAGGAACCATGTAAGTGCTTCCTGCAGCATATCCTTAAAAAGTATGATCAGAAATGACAGCTAAAATTTGGCAAAACCATTTTCACTATTTTGGTGACTGATCAACAAATGAAAAAACATGGTAACTTTCATGAGTAGTCATTTGTAATGTAGAGCTTTGTCCCAAGAAAAATGTGAGTATGAAAACGTATACAAGAAGTCAAGAAGTCATTCATTCTAGTATCAGCTACTTCTTGGTCATATCCTGCTTTGCCTTGACTACAATAACTTAGGTATTAGCACGAAGTTCAAGGAAGGTAAGATTACATCCACTCTATGAAGGTTTAGGTGGAGAGTTGTCATAAAATCCTTCCCCAGATGATGACTGTGATGATGACTGTGATTCAGGTCACCAGAAAGAGGCCCAGCCAAGGTCCCTGGGCTTCATAAAGGCTAGAGCACACAGCGACCTCTCAGTCACCTCATTCATTATTGCTCAGTTTCCAATAGCAGACCGCAAGGCACAGGCCCTATCTCCCAGGTCTTGAATGGATATAGTGTGAAGCCCAAAACAATCAAAATAAAAATTAAAGGGGCTGAGCAAAGCTTATGACAAAAGCAGAGAACTCTACAAAAACACCTCTATTGGCTCCCGCTGGAGATCCAGTGCTGACGCAGGACTGGCTCTGCAATGGCCCTCAGCATCATTTCAGGAACTATACCTTCAGCCTCTCCCCCAACAGAACTTTGCTTTCACTCCACCTTTTTTTTTTCATTTATATTTTATATGGTGTCCTATATTTTAGGTTTTAAAGTAAAGATCAGAGGATTTGAATTTAATATTTATAAAAAAAAAACTCTGGTGGTATCTATGTTGGACTATTTTCACTCGAAAGGGAAAAAGAATGCCTGAATTAATATTTTTTTAGACATCCCAAATCCCCAGTTTAGAGTCAAGCACAAAGTAGGTACTCACTATGAGTCCTGGATTTGCATAAATAATTGAAATCGGTGAGTATGTTAGGGAAATGGGGAAATACAAAGAGGAGATCATAGGCCCTGGAGTCCAATCCTGAATTACACAAGCTATATCCTGGGTAAATTGCTTAATTCCTGTAAATCTCCAACCTCTACTCCCACCCCACCCCCTAAAAAGAAATGGGAAAAATAATACCTATTTCACAGGGTTGTGGATGAGGATGAAGTGTGTGTGTGCGTGTGTGTGTGTGTGTGTGTGTGTGTGTGTGTGTGTGTGTGTGGAGTGTTTGGCCTTATAGTAGATAGCCAAAAAGTATGTTTGTTTGGCTCTTGAAAAAGAGAAAGTTTAAGGATAACTTCTTAACTGAAAGGTTGAAGCCAGAGTCACAGAAAGTCAGAGTCCGCTGGAAGGAAACTTCGAGAAGTTTCTTGTATAGATAAGGGCTGAGGGAACAAAGATGTATTTGCCTCAGAGTATGCATAACCCCTATTCTCCTACTCTGTTTAGTGACTTCTACCACCCCAAGTTCCCTCCCTGCTACTTCTCATCCCTTTTCTTACACCATAAAGGACAGACTCAAAGGAAAAAACAAGATAGATCCAGGAGAAAAAATGCTTTCTCAGGGAAAATTCCCATGCAGCTTTTGATTCAAAATGTCCTTGGGTCTCTCTAGCTCTCCTGTGAGAAGAGCTCCCTTCTATTAAGTCACTCTGAATTGAGGAAGATGACGTAAGTAAAGAAATGTATGCCATTTGTTCTTTAAGTTAACATCCTTCCCTAAACCTCATCCTAACCACAGTTTTTTCAACAGGACCATCCAATGAGTTCTCAACAGCCATTCCTGCCCAGTACATGTAAATACATTGATGTACTGCATGCTCCCTCACATTAGGACTTCTGGGTATTGCTTTGTCAGTCAACAAAATCCAATGAGCTCAGAGTGTCCATGAACAACCCGAGTTTTTCTTTCTTACAGTTTAATCTTCATGATTCTCTGAGGATTGCTCTATGTAATTTGAAGTTATAATGTGTTATATTTCAGTTTAAAAAGGAAGAACTTAAATTATCTTGAGGAATTCTCTAATGAGATTCAAAAGAAAAGGTGCATCTGAAACATTAGTGTCAGAGATACATATTTGGGAGAAGAAGGGAAAAGGTCTCAGGGGGACTACTTTAGAAAAAAATCACCATCAAGCCCAGTTAGCCTGGTTCCCAAATGCTTCCGTGTTCAACCAGACACATTCAATTACCTAAAATATGTTCTAGGAAGGCCCAGACTTTGCATTGTAAAAACGATCTATCTATTCCAAAATTCTTTTGCTTTGCCCATAACAGAAACCTGCTTCACTATTCACGTGACTTTAATGTGCATATGCTCAAGGGTGAAACAAAATGCAATAAACCAAGTAGTCAAAGAAATCCAGGGGTGCAGTGACTGTCTCTTGGGCTCACCTACAGTAGCAACCTCTAACTTAATTTCATTTGAAATGGCAGAAAAGAGCAGCAATGGACAAATAGGATACAACTGGCAATACAGCAAGACATCAAACATTTTATCATTTAAACACAAATAGCCATAAATGAAAAAAAATGGCAAAATAGAGTGAATCAAATCATTAGTAGATTCTCATGTTCTTACCCTAATAACTGTCATGTTTTGGAGTATTAACATTTTAATTTTTAGTCTTACTTTATTATATCATATGGAAGAATGCTGAGTTGGGACTGAAATGTAGGAAAATGTTGACTCTTCAAAGTGGGATTGGTAATAGAAACAAATGGGAAGTTAAGATAGAACAAAAGGATTAAACATGGAGCTGATCCAGATGGCTCCAGGAATATGTACACTGTAGCTGTGGCACAAACCTCACAGGAGCTAGATTGCCATATTGGTACCTTGCCTGGTTTTCTTAAGCTGAGGACAAGGCATATTCCAAGAAAATACTTTGTGAAATGCATTCTATTCTTGACCAAGATGAATTAGAAACTAATGAGCTCATATATCAATTAGGGAGAATGAAGTAGAAACAATAATGAAAAATAGCCCAATATAATAAATCATCTATATGTAGTATCCCTAAAGGTCTAGGACAGTGGTCCACAAACTGTAGCTTGCGAGCCACATGCAGCTCTTGGGCCCCTTGAGTGTGGCATTTCCACAAAATACCACAACCTGGGCGAGTCTATTTTGAAGTGGTGTTAGAAGAAGTTAAATTTAAAAAATTTGAATCTCAAAAGAAATTTCAATCTTTGTTCTGTTGATATTTGGCTCTGTTGGCTAATGAGTTTGCCAACCACTGGCCTAGGATAAGTCAATCCAACACTGTATTGCTCAGATCCTAAATTTGCCTGATATAATCTTCTGATGGCTTGATCCTCAAATTTTATTTTCTCCCATTACTCTTTTTTTTTTATTGAGATAGTAGAGGCCCGATGCAAGAAGATTCATGACCTTCCTTCCCCTGGCTGCTGGCACTGCCTTGGCTCTGGACAGAGCCACCTTTCTGCATTTGCTCTGGCCCAAAGCTACCTTCCCACCTTCTCATCTGCCCAGAGGCCTGGAGCTGCTGGGGCAGTACAGAACGTGGATATCCCACCCTGTCCCCTGACACTCAGTGCCTGTGCATGCAAATTAATCTGCCATCTTTGTTGTGTTAATTTGCATATTCACTCCTGATTGGCTGGTGGGTGTTGCGAAGGTATGGTCAATTTGCATCTTTCTCTTTTATTAGTGTAGATAATTTCCCAGCAATAAAACATGCAGATTTTAAGAATATAGTTCAATGAGTTTTGTCAAATATATAGACTAATTTTACCAGTACTATAATCAAGATATAAAATATTTCCATAATCAAAGCAAGGTTTCCTATGCTGACTTTTATCACCCTAGCTTAGATTTGTTTAGTTTTAGTTCATAGAAATGGAATCATACAGTATGTATTTTTTCATATTTGGCTTCTTTCAGTAAAAAAAAAAATAATGCCTACAAGATAGCTCCACATTATTGTATGCATTTGCAGTTTGTTGCATTACATAAATATACCACAGTTTGTTTATTCAAATGAGGATTGTTTCTAAGTAATGGTTTCCAAGTTTGGTCTATTATAAATAAAGATGTTATGAGTGTTCTTATATAAGCCCTTGTGCGGATATATTTTTGTCTTAGATGAATATGAAGGAGGGGCATTGTTGAGTTCACACATTTTATTCTTGAAGTATTGTTTTGATTAATCTCCTGGTGATCTGGATCACATATTTGAATATTTTTTGCTGCAAAGTTTGATAATCAAGTAATATGCTTCTTGAGAAATTGCATTATTTCTTGAGAACTTATACAAATGTCTTTGTTGTTTATGTAAATGGATGAGATACATTTTTGAAATCCATCTCCTTCTCTCTAATCTATGATCAAGGTCATTGCTTTAGACCAGTGACTTTTAAGCTTTTTTAATCTCATTGTACACATAAACTAATTACTAAAACTCGGTAGCACACAAAAAAACATATATATACATATATATATATATTTGCCCATCTAACAAAAAATAGGTATAATTTTGACTCATTCACACTGGATCGCTTTTGTTGTGTTGGCTGCTGTCATTATTTTTAACTTGACAACCTAAGGGAAAAGAGGTCAGTGCCCCTGACTCAATAGTCAGGTATTGCAGGTTTTAAAAATTCTTGCAGCATACCAGTTAAAAATCACTGTTCTAGACTAGGCTTTTAGTTATTCACCTGAAATCCTATATCTTGAGGTAGGGACAGTATTTTTTCTTCATTACAATCTCAGTGACTGGTACATGGCCAAAGGTTAGTAAATACTTGTCACATGAAATGAGTGCTTCTGTTAAGTCACCCAAACATTTCACTGGTGCAGTTTAGTTCCTCTCTCTCATCTACAACCCAGCCTCATCAGCACAAGGTGAAAGTTATAATAGCCAGGAATTCATATTCAAATCCAAAATGGAGCTGGTGAGGCAGCAAATACAATATAAGATGTCCAGAACATTAATTATACAATCCTAAAAAAATGTAATATAAAATGTAGTACAGTAACTGTACTATAAACAACAACAACAAATTAAGAAGTAAAGAGCCCAGTGGAACATTGCTCGACAAACATTGAATATCCTGAGCTAGAATAAATCAAAAGTGACACCCATTCACAGGAGGATGGGGAAAAATTGGTTGGATTTATGTGTCCTCTGTTGTTGAAATAACATACATATCACTGCCATCAGGAGTTTTTACAGCAGAATGTGGTGTTACATTTCAATCAAGCCACTGGGTGATGGTTTTGAGATAGAACTTAGCAAAATCTCATGTGCACACACGCACACGCACGCACACTCCAAAAGTCAACACTATGGAAGATTCTGGCAAGAAGTGGTGGCTACCATTTAGATTTACTTGGCTATACAGGGGGGAAACCAAATATTTTATACATCTTTTTTCTTGAATTACCTAAGTGTTTGGAACATTAAAATATGGCTGCCAAAGGACCACATCCTCCTCCAAATTTATGCCTTTGCTAGTGATTCCTTCCCAGGTATTTCATTCTAAGAGGCCCTCTGGTTGACGAGTTCTTTCACACTCTACATTCCATTCACTAAGAAATTCACCTTCAAATTCTATCCAGAACATGACTGCTTTTCTCCTTAGTCCAAGATATCCTTTGATTTGGGGCTCCTGCTTTCATCCTCCTCCTCAACACCTTATTTCAAACCAGCTGACAGTATGATTCTTCAAAAAGGTACGATAGATGTTTGTTACTCTATTTCCCTCTGAATACTTTACCTCTGATTATTCTCCTTCTTTACATCCTCAACTCTTACTACTCAGGTACCCCAGTACAGTAAAACTACAGTGGTAGTTCCTTTTTTTACCTTATTTATCCTCATTCAAGTCTTTGCTAAAATGTCAACTTGTCAGTGAAGTCTGCTCAGACCACCCTCATCAAATCCCAATACCCTCCTGCCTTCCCAACCCTCCTATGTACTCACTGATTTTTTTTTTCTATATGTGTTATTTTCTATGTGCTTATTTTATAGACAGATATTACTTACTGTCTCTCTTCCCTAATCAGCTTCACAAAGGCAAGCTCCATAAATTCTCACCTACTTTGTTCACTGGTATGTGCTAAGTGTGCAATGTTTAGCATATAGTAAGTTCTCTATAAACATGTATTAAAAATCTTGCATTGGATGCTTCTTAGAATGAAGGTCTCCCTTGAGATTAACTTTGGCAAAGAAAATTTAGGAAACATATTGAGAGACACTTTTAGAGTTATTGATGCAGGTCAAGTTTTAAATTCCATGTACAACTGCAGGTAAAAATTATCTTACGTGGAAGTAAAGGAGGGCTTTTGAAAGAAGAAAATCTATAATTTTTCTAGGTAGTTCATCTAGTATATAACACTGTTAGAAATTTCTCAAAATTGAGAACAATAGTTTTTCTTTACTCTGCAAGGAAAATGCTGTCATATTCTGGCACTGATATTTCTCAAATTCAGTGGCCCATGGTATATGGGATGAATGTTGTGGACCCTAGGGGAAGGGATTATACATCACATTCTTTGAGCATTGACATTTTTCTAAGAATTTATAGCATCATATCTAAAACAAAAGATGTGTTTCCCACATATTAGTCTTCCATATACTCCTAATGCTAGCATTTAGATATTATTTTGCTTTAAAATGACACGTTAAAAATTTAAGTATATTCATCTAAGCAGCTGAAGTTTTATATCACTACCACAAACAGAAAATTAGTTTAAAAATTAGTATCACTTGCCATTAGTAGTGGAGACAAATAAAAACACATATAATGAAAAGAAAAAATATATTAAACTCTAGCTAGATACTAGTGTTAGCCCAATGCTTGCATCTGAGGTCTTCCTCTTTTATGTTAAAAATGGAGAGCATAAAATGTTAAAAAGATATTAAAATATAGAAAGCCAAACAAAACGTTCTTTTGACATCAAAAGAAGAATAGTAGGATAATATAAATGGGCTAAATATCTTGTGTGATTCAAGATTATCTAATCCTGTGTTCAGATTTCCCCTAAAAATAATCTCTTTTGTCCCTAGTACCATAAAGCATTTAGGGTTGACTTTGGAGTCCAACATCTGGATTTAAATTCTAACCCCCATCATTTACTAACTGCAACCCTGAGCTAGAAATATCATCTCTCCAAATGTAATTTTTTCCTCACCTACAAAAATGGGAAAATAGTGCCTATTTTACAAAGTAATGTGACAGGGAAATGCTAGAATATGTGATACCACCAAGTAGATGTTTTAAAATGTTAGTTTTCTTTTGAGTCAAAAAGATTCTTGGCCTTTAATTTCAATGACTAAAATCTTCCCTGTCCAGGTGACCCTTGAGTCCTGTCAAAATTGCAAAGTTCTATTTAATGGGCTAATTATTTATATTTTATAGTTGACAATTACAGAAATACTAGTGGCCTGGTGCATGAGATTTGTCCCTCAGCCCGGCCTGCACCCTCTCCAATAAGGGACCCCTTAAGGGATGTCTGACTGCCTGTTTAGGCCCGATCACAAGGATAGGGCCTAACCCAGCAGTCAGACATTCTTCTCACAATCAAGGACTGCTGGCTCCTAACTGCTCACCTGCCTGCCTGCCTGATTGCCCCTAACCACTCTTCTTGCCCCTAACTGCCCCTCCTTGCCTGACTGATCACTCCCTACTGGCCTAATTGCCCCCAACTGCCCTCTCTGCCAGTCTGATTGCCCCCAACTACCCCTTATTGCTGGCCTGCTCACCCCCAACTGGCCCCCGCTTGCCTGATCATCTCTAACTGCCCCCCCACAAGCCTAATCAACTGCCCTCCCCTCCTGGCCTGATCTCCTCTAACCACCTCTGCCTTGGCCCTGCCACCATGGCTTTATCTGGAAGGACATCTGGAAGGTCTCCTGGTCTAATTAGCATATTACCATTTTATTAGTATAGATACCATTATAGTTATGGATAGTCTTATATAGCAAGCCCAGTCAGTTCTGAATAGAGAGTAACAGTGAATAATAAGTCAATTGACATTGCTTTGGGTCTGAGGATAATCTCTAAGTCTCTACAGATGAGAGCTGATTAAGAGTATCCAGATATAAAAGTTGGTTGGGTTAATTTGCTCAAAAAATCATTCATCAAAATTGGGGAAATTTGCAAAGGTCACCACTGAGTCATCAAGAACATCCGACATTTCCAATTCTCCCCTTTATTTACCTCACATTTCACCAGGATTCCTTCCACTGTGAGAGTCACATCCATTCCAGCAAAAAGAAACTGCCTTTGAAATATATTTGTACAAAAGCAGGGGCAACTGGAGACGAATATATGTCTTTAAATGAATATGGTTTCTAAAATGGCCAATTAAAATTAGTTAAATAATTCACAGAATTAAGCAAAAAATATGAAATATCTGCAAATTGAGAAAGATATAACTACTTTACTTATTCATGAAATACCAACTTTAATCCCACATTTTGAAAAGATAAGGTGACAATAAATATTCATATGTCTCACATTTTAAAGACAAAAGCTAGAGAGAAAAATGCAGACTACAGAGAAAGCCTGAGGTTTAAATTCTCTTTTCAGATTTTATAATAACCTTTCTCTTCCTGCATTTTCTCCCTTTATTAGTATCATGGGACAGTCAGACTTAATTATCTCCTTTTAAATTAAGTTTCTTATTTCTCTGTTTGGCTCATTTACTTGTTTATTGTTTTAGATGTAGATTGATGAGGGAGGGGTGGAAAAGTGAAGAGAAGGAAATTGTTTTTGTGTCACTTTTCATGAGAGAAGTTTGATTTTATTCTCTTATTTAGATTGCAAAATAGGGTTCCTTAGATTTGAAGGTGTGGGTGGCAAAGAAATTCTTCTTTGAAGGAAACAGGGCTTATTCATTCAATAATTATATCTGTTAGTAGGAAAAGGATCACTAAATAAACAAGGATGCTGAGATAATTAACTGTTTGGGAGAAAAAAATCAAGTTACATCACTTCTCAACATAGAATAAAAATAAATTCAAGATAGACTATAATTTAAACTAAAAAAAAAGAATCTGAAGAAAATATGATTGTTTAGCTGATGTTAGCATGTACAAAGAAAAATGCAATAGAAAAACAACTAAAGGTTTATAAAAAATAAAAATTAAAAGACAACAAATTGGAGAAATTATTTTACAGCAAATTAAATTATAATAAACAAGTAATGCATATAATAAGGAAACCATTTAAATCTCATTTGAAATTGGCCAAAGGACATAAACAGGAATTCAAAGAAGTAAAAATTAATAATAAATACAGAAAACAAAGTTTATCTCAGAAGTAGTAAACATGAAATGATAGGTTCTGGTCACGATGAAATAAGCACATTACCCTACTTCTCCTGCTAATTAACATAAAATGCTGGCCCTGCATCCAGGGACCATTAGAAAACTTTGAAAGGTGGAATCAAGAAGACGGGTGGGGCCCGGCCCACATGCCTCACT
>PVJN01031074.1:0-25136 GCA_004026805.1 Lasiurus borealis | reverse complement strand
CCAGAGAAGTACTATTTTACACTCCCACTAGCAAAGCATGAGTGACTCAGTTTCTCCCCTCTTGCCCAATCCCCCACTTGCCAGCATTTGGAGTTGTCACTATATTTTATTTTAGCTATCTTATAGGTATGTAGTAATATTTTATCATAGATTTAGTTTGAATATCTTCCATGCCTAATGATGTTAAATGTCTTTTCATATGCTTATCTGCAATTTATATGTCCCCTTGGTTAAATTTTTAATTGAATTTGTTGTTTTAATTAATTTACTTTTTCCCACTGGTGAGTTTTAAGAGTTCTCTATATATCCTAGAGATTAGTCCTTTATTTGATATGTGACTTACCAATATTTTTAGCCATAGCTTCTCTTTTCGTACTGTCCACAAGATCTGACACAGAACAAAGTTTTTAATTTTGATAAGATCCATTGTATCAATTTTTTTTTTTTATGGATCAGACTTTTGGCAATTTTAGTTTCAGTTTCCAGATACTGTTAGTATATACCAGTGGTCGGCAAACCTCAGGTCTTGAGCCACATGCGGCTTGCGAGCCGAGATTTGCTGACTACTGGTATATACCAACATATAAGTAATTTTGTATGTTGAACTCATGTGTTGTGACCCTGCTAAACTCATTTATTAGTAGTAGGAGGTTAGGAGAATTTTTTGTTGTTGCTGTTTTAAAATTCCTTTGAATTTTTTTCTTTTCTTTTAATATATTTTTGTTGTCTGGTTTGGTAATACTGTTTGTCAAGGTTATTCTGGCTTCATAAAATGAGTGAAAAAGTTTACTCTGATTTTCTATTTTCTGGAAAAGATTGTGTAAAATTGGTTTTAATTATTCTTTAACTATTTAAGAGAAATCATTTGGGCCTGGAATTATTTTTCTGGAGTTCTCAAATCATGAAGTTAATTTGAGTAGTGGTTTTAGGACTATTCAAGTATTAATTTTATCTTGGTTAAGTGTTAGAAGTTTGTGGTTTTTAAGGAATTGGTCCATTTCTTCTACACTGTCATAGTTACAAGCATGAAGTTGTCCTCACTATTACCTTATTTTCTTCTATGGGCTGGGAATTCTTCAGGGATATAGCCAATTTCATGGCTATGAAATTGATAATTTATCTTTGTCACTCTTGCTAGAGGTTTATTAATTTTATTAATTTTTTCCAAGAATCAGCTTTTTGTTTCATTAATTCTATTGTTTTCCTATTTCAATTACATTGATTTTTATTCTTATCTTTATTATTTTCTTTCTTCTATTTGCTTTGGGTTTACTTTCTCTTTTTTATTTTCTAGTTTATTGAGGTACAAACTTAAATTTAATTCAAAACTTTTTTCTAACATAAATATTTACTGCTATAAATTTCCCTTTCAGCCCCACTTGAGCTCTATCCCACATATTTTGATATGTTGATTTCAGTTATTATAAATGTATTAAGGTTTATTTTATGGCTCAAGATACAATCTATCTTGGTTCCAGAAGTATTTGAAAAAATATGTATTCTGCTATTGTTGGAGTATTGTTTATATGTTAATTAGATCCTGTTGCTTGGTTGTGCAATTTAAATCTTCCATATCCTTGATGATTTTCCAACTAGTATTCCTATCAGTTGTTGAGAAGGATGTGTTGATATCCCCCCAACTAATATTTTAGATTATGTATTTCTCTATTCAGCCCTATCAGTTTTTACTTCATACATTTATAAAATGTTTTTAAATTGATTTTTAGAGAGAGAGGAAGGGAAAAGAATAGAGAAATAGAAATATCAATAAGAGAGAAACATCATCGATCAGCTGCTTCCCGTATATCCCATGACCTCCTGGTTCTTTGGTCAATGCTCAACTACTGAGCCACACCAGCAAATATAATGCATACATATTTGGGATTATGTATTCCTGGCGAATTTACCCTTTTATCATCATATGATGTCCTCCTTTGATAATTTCCTTTGTTCTGAAATACTTTATCTGATATTAATATAGCCATGCCTATGTTTTTTTTTAAAAATAAATGTTGACATAATCTTTTTTCTCATCCTTTTATTTTCAACTTATGCTATTGTATTTGAATTGAGTTTCTTAAAGACAGCATAGTTGTGTATTTGTGTGTTTATCTGGAAACTTCTATCTTTGAACTGGCAAATTTGACCATCTTCCTTTGAGGTAATTATTGACATGTTAGAGTTTAAGTTTACCATTTTATAATGTTTTCTTTTTGTTCCCTCTGTTTCTCACTCTCCATTTATCTTTTCTGCCTTCCTGTGGGCTATTTAAACATTTCATAGAATTCTATATTGATTTATTACAAGAAATTTTTAGTCTATTGCCTCAAAATTTTCCTTAGTGGTTGCACTGAATATTACAATATACATATGTAACTTACTACAATCTACTAGTATCAATGTTTTATCATTTAAAGTATGGAAACCTTTTATTCATTTAGGTTTTCCTTCTTCTCTCCACTTTTTAAAACCTTTGCTTTGAGCATTTTTTGAACATACATTTGCCTTATATCAGAGTGTTATATTTTTGTTTCAATCATCAAATATGATTTTAAAAGCTCAGTAGAATATTCTATTCTATTTACCCATATTTTTACTTTTTCATTGTTCCTTCTTAGTTTTTCATGCTCCAAGATTGTTTCCTGTATCATTTTCTTTATGTTTCAAGAACTTACTTTAGCCATTCTTTAAAGGTAGATTGGCTAGGAATAAATTCTCTTATTTTCTATAATCTGAGAATATCTTATTTCCTTTTCATTCTGAAACAATAGTTTTTCTGTGTATACAATTCATGGCTAAGAGATCTTTTCTTTCAGCACCTGAAAAATAATGTCATTTACTTTTTTCCACCATGGTTTTAAATGAGATTCCACTGTCATTTGAATTGGTGTTCTTATAACTAATATGTTGATTTTTTTTCTCTGATACTTTCAAGATATTTTTGTATTTAATTTGTAGAAGTTTCATTATTATAGTGTAGGTGTCCGTTTTCTTGGGTTTATCTTCTTTAGAATTTGCTCAGAGCCTTTATTACAATATCTTGACCTGTTGATTCGTCTGTCAGTAGGGCTCTTGCTAATATCTGTTGGAGTTGCTTATGGGGACAGAAAGTGCTTCATGCTTCTTGAGGTTGTGGTTGTGGAGACAAAGATTGCTTCCCTGCCAGCTACTTGTTGTGGGGAAATCCCTCCTGCCAGTGTCAGGCCTCCTAGTATCTCCAGGTGGGGGAAAGGAGTCTCTGATCCACACAGCAATCTATGGCAGAATGACCCCTGCTGGGTCTCTAGGGGAGAAAAGGGACTCTGGTTCACAGGACAAAGTGCACTTCTAAGCAAATGCTACCCACCACCTGGGGTCTCTAGATAGAGGTGAGTGTGTGTGTGTGTGTGTGTGTGTGTGTCTAACTGACTAGACAAAGAGTACTCCCATTTGGGCCCCTTGTTGTGGCATGATCCTGTTGCTGCTGTTGAGCCACTTGGAGTCTCTTGTTGAAGAAAATGAATCTATAGCCTGCAAGGATAAAGAGTGCTTCTGGGAGACACGTGTCAGTACGGTTCCCACTCGATCTCCTTTGCTTGGTGCTGCTGGAACTACCCACTATGTCTAGTAGGACTCCATCTCAATCTGGCAGAAGAATAAATCTACCTGAGTACTTGTTTGCCACTAGGGTTGGAGGCCAGAGATAATGGCACTGGATTGCTTTCTGCCATTGGGTGGGAACTCATGAGGTACCAGGCTGTTATCCTTCCAGCCAGTTCCCTTTCTTCTTCCTGCCTTTAAGAGTTCTTCTATGGTTGCCTCCAAATTTATTCCCAAGGTTCATATTTGTACTTAGTGGGAATAAGCAGGGAGAAATCAGTCTAGCCATCTTGCCGAGACTAAAAGTTCATTTAAATTAATATTATTCCATCTGTGTGGCGTAGTATCTACTTGATATACAGCAAATTCATTTATTTGTCTGTATTAATTTTTAACCCCATCTTTGTTGATTTAATTTTGAATTAGAAAAACATTAACACGCTCAAAAGTTAAACTATATATAAAAAGTACACTCAGAGATGTTCCATTTCCTTGCCTGTCTTCCATTTCCACACATCCCTGTAGGGAACAATCTCATTGGTTTCTGGTGAACCTTTCCTGAGTTTCAGGAGATTCACACATTTCTATCATTTTTTTTTCTTCTTCTTATTTCAGCAGAGGCACGATTTTGGCCTCAGGATAGCAGTCAGCAGTTGATGATTCATAGCCCAGCAACTTAAAATCTTCATAATCTGGATGTTTCTATTATCAAAAACCCCTTGATGCCTCTCTGATCTCATTTAAACCTGTTCCCTCCATTCTGCTCATATTCCTCAGTCTGTTGAGTCATTCGTCTGCTTTCACTCTTCAAACTTTATTGATCCAGTTGTTTTTACTGACTTTCCTCATAATTCTTATTCTTCTGTTCTGAATGTTTGAGGGAAAACTCTGTCTTGGATTTCTTTTCTTTTCCTTAAATCATTTTTTTTTCAATTACAGTTAGCATATTATGTTATATTCATTTCAGATGTGTACCCCAGTGATTAGACATTATATAACTTACCAAGTGAGCATCCTGATAAATGTCACACCCTTCTGACACCATACATAGTTAATAGAATATTATTGACTACATTCCCAATGCTTTAATTTACATCCTCATGACCATTCTGTAATTACCAATATGTACTTCTTAATTCTTTACTTTTTTCACTCCTCCACACCCCTTCCCATTTGAACCTTAAAATTATTCTCTATACCTATAATTCTGTTTCTGTTCTGCTAGTTCATTTGTTGGTTTTTTAGATTTAATTTTTGGTATATATGTATTTATTGTCATTTCATTATTCATGTTTTTTCATTTCTCTTCCTCCTCCCTTTCCTCTTTCTCGTCCCTCTTTTCTTCCTGCTCTGAATTCTGGACCTCTAGTGCTGGGATGGGAGTAAGAATCACTTCCTAACATGGAGCACAAATTAAAGCAAGAGACTGACCAATATCAAGATGCAGTGGCCAACATGGGGCCTAGGAAACACTGAGCCTGCCAGGAAGGATCCAGAATGGCTATCTGGAGCAAGAAATTGCTCAACTGAGTCTCAAAGGGGATGCAAAAACAGACCAGGTGAAGTACAGGACAGGGTGGGAGAAGCACATTTCAGACTATGTCCAAGAAAGGAACACTGAGTATATACCAAGCAGAAGCAAGCCAGTTCTATTTGTAGGACAGGGTAAAGTGGACCTGCGGGAACTGTGGGGAGATGGCAGGCAGAGACTGGGTGCCTAGGACTGTGAAGTTCAAACCATAAGGATGAGGACCTTTATTTTTTTTTGAGCACGAAACCAGTAGAGTCAGTTTGTGACAATGAGGAATCTGGACTACAGGGACTGCCACTAAAGGCAAGGGGATCATTAGGGATGTCTCCTCTCTTCTGGGTAACAAATAATGAGGCAGTGAGGATGGGAGGAGGAGACAGATTTTAAGTATTTTGGAAGGGTGATAATGAACTGAATGTAAGAAATACGGGGACAAGGAAAGAAAGGAGACCAACAGACCTTGAGTTTTCCAATGTGGGGGACAAGTGGGGCCATGCACATTTCCAGGGGAAGATGGTGGTCTGAGGTGATGGGTGAGACCTCCAATGGAACTGCCTCCACATGTGGCCTCACAAAACTCTTGGCACCCCTGCTGCTGGCCAGGCCCCAGCCCTCTGACCCTCGACTCTGACTTCTTTCTCCTGAATCAATGACTCACTCTCTTCCTAAGAATTCTTCTGGGTTAGACTTTACTGTGAACACTTTCACTCATCCTAAAAACAGGAACAAAACTGTAGATAACACTATATCTATTATACCTTTAGTGTTTACACTATACAAATGTTCATGCAAACCACAGGCTACCAGACAAGCACTTCACAAGTAGAGGAGGTGACAGCAGACAATCTGGAGAGTACACAGTCAGGATGCAGAACAGGCAAGGCGACATGGCTGCTTCTGCAGGGCTGAGGCCATTTCCGTTTTTGATGCATGCCTGCTCTTTACAAAAATAAACATGTTACAGCTTGGACAAAGGAGCCAGACTAAAGATTCTTAAACTGGCCAGCCCTAGGTGTAAATCTCACCTCTGCCACTTACGAGTCTGGTGGCCTTGCACTAGCTTCTTGTAGTTCCTAAGGTCCCAAGTCCTCACCTGTCTGATGAGAATGACTGCATCCACCTTTCAAGACCTGTGTGTTGGTAGATAAAGCCTAAGGGGAAGTGCCTGATTCTACTCATCACCAATCATCCATCCACCTGGTTGATAAATGGCAGAAATGGGTGGTCACCTGAAGTGCAAGACCACCGCTCTCTATTCAGGGGTGGTAGCTGCCAGGTACAGCAGAAGCCAGCAAAGGAGTGTGGACAGCCAGAAGGTCTTATCACCAAGCTCCACTCAGACCTGCCCTGTGGATCAGTTCCTTTGATTGACCAACCTGAACCAGCCCTCAGTTGAACTGGCATCCTGCACCCTCTATCAATAGCGCTAGGGGAGGACGGGCACTGAGTGTGCTCAAGGTCCCTTTGAGCTGACAATGAAGTCTTCCCTCCTCGGTTCTCACTCTGCCAACACCACTGGTGATATCAGTGAGGCATGCAGTGAATAATGGACTTGAAAGAACAAATAAATGAAGCAAGGCAGGGAGAGGACTTCAGGAGAAAGAGGGGAAAAAAAGAAAAACCTTGAACATAATGCACTTGAGCAATCACCAAGTGTCCTTCAGGCAACACAGGAAGAGCAAGCAGTACTGTGGCCCTGGACTAACTCCAGCCACAGGTTCTTTTCTAAAGACCACAGAGCTGTGTAGCCTCCACCATAGTCTCTGAATATCCTAAAATGCTTTGCGACCCTTGATGCTGCTCAATGTATGTGATAGGCAATAGCCAGTGGAGCTACACAGAAGTACTCATGTGACTGTGGCTACTTATAACCAGCTATGCTCGAGTAAACAGCAATAAAAGCTGCCCCAGGATTATGGACTTCTCCCAGAGTCCTGTCTAGAAGGTAGAGGCATAGGAGCCTCCTAACCAAAAAACAAAACAAAACAAAACAAAAACATACCTAATGTGAGAGCTCAAACATTCTAAAACACACCTGGCTTTAGGCCAAAGGAGAAGGGGAGCAAGATTAGGCCTGAGTGGGAAGTAAGCAGTATCCTGCCTCAAGCAGATCATGATAGGGACGGGGCAGTGGTGATGGGGCAACATCCTCACCAATCATCCACCTGAAAAATGTCTCAGTTGGCCCCAAGGTTTTAGGAAGTTAGGGATGAACATCTGGGCTGTCCAAAGACACCAAGTGCTAGACCTAAGTAGGCTCAAAGGAAAAAAGAAACACCTTGACCTCAGAGTTCCTTGTCGACAGCTCGGGAGTGGGTGGGTCTAAATTTGGGGGCTCTCTCATGGTGGAGAAAGGGTTCAAGGAATCCAGGGCTCTTGCCCGAGATTCTAAAACAGCATTTCTCAAATGGTTTGCATCACCTGTGTGTGCTGCTTAACATGCTGGTCTGGGCCCCATCTGGACCAGGACTCTCCAGAGGAAACCTGCACTTGTGCACAGGCACCTTGGCGACAATGACAACCACAGTGAGTGGCACTGTTGACATGTTGTTCCTAGTTGTGGGGCTAGTTTAACAGCATCCCTGACTTCTATCCACAAGATATCAATGGTACTTTCTCCTAGTAAGGGCAATCATTATGTCTTCAGATGCCACGAAATGTCCTTTGGAGGACAAAACCGCCTCTTGTCAAGAACCACTGCTCTGTGATGAGAGGACAGTATAAGAATGATAAGAGTCTTTTGAAAACACACTTCTGAATAACATAATCACAAAGGATCTTAATAAGGGGAAAAGGATGGCGAGCTGTTCTCAGCTCCAATGCACCCGAAAATCAGGATGGGCCCCCCCTGCTCATTCCTCCAGGTGCAGGTCAGATCTTCCGGCAGGAGAGCTTTGATTCAAAGATGCAGAGGTGATTCCTGCCCTGTGCTTCCGGGAGTGAAACCCCTGAGTCCCTGACCTAGAGGCTTCTGGGGGCAGTGGAGGGAGCTCTCTCAGAAGCATATCTAACAGAAGGCAAGAGGGTGCAGAACCAAGGAGTGGCCTAGGCCTTAAAAAGAGCGGGGGCGGGGTGGGGGGGGAGGGTAGTTAGGTAAGCTGAGCTGTTTGGAAAACATGAAGGACAAAAAAAAACACAGGCTTTTAAAATTGGCTTAGGAACAACAGGAATAAGAAAGGATTAGGCCCATATTGGGGTGAAAGGTGTTCAGTTAACAGATGATGGAGAGAAAGAACTACTAAACTCCTATTTTCTATCAAGGAGAACAATCTTCAGACTGAAAAAGGTGAATCAAACACTGATATGAGGGAATTGAAACGCAAGTTGGGAGAGAGATTGTGAGAGAACATCCAGTCACACTAAATGAATTCAAATCTCCTGATCCAGATGAATCACATCTCAGCTCTGAATTAACTTACAGAACAGACTTTGCTAGGTGCTGCCAATCTCAAGGACACAAAGAAAATGGGAAGATGCCCAAGACAAGACAATGTCCAATTTAGCAAAAAAGAGAAAAGATGTTTTTGCAAACTATAGTTGGTAACCCAAACTCAGATCCCTGACAAAATTCTACAGTCTAAGTACTTAGAAACAGAAGTGCGAGCCACCTAGAGCCAGCCTAGACAGACAGAAACAGTCACTTCCCGCTTTTGTCATAAATTGATGGGGGAGGGACACCTCCTACAGAGGTGGGGATACTTGTTAGAGCAAGGGAGACATGGCTGGGAGTGATGGAGGACACTGCATAGTGACAGTCTGCCTGGGTGGACCCATAGCTGGAGTAGTCCTCCCATTCTTGGAAGGCTCAAGAGAGTGAAGACTAAATGGCTTTCCCATAGAGTGTGGCATCTTCCTTCCTTCTTAGCATCATTACTGATGACTGGAAGAGGAGAGGCAGCATGAGATCAGATGTGCAGGCGACGTGAAGCTCAGAGGGAGAACAAATACATTGGATGGATAAAAGAATCAGAATCCAAACATCTTGAAAAGCTGAGCAGTCCAGTCCATTCCAATTAACAGGGACCTGATTAAAGTCCTATGTGCATGGTTCCACATGCATGCAGAATGAAGGGAATGTGGCTTCCACGCAGTGTGCACACAGGCAACAAAGGGACCTAATCCTGGCTAACGGTAGCTTACCAGACCTGCTAGGGCAGTGGTTCTCAACCTTCCTAATGCCTCGACCCTTTAAGACAGCTCCTCATGGGGTGGTGACCCCCAACCATAAAATTATTTCCGTTGCTACTTCATAACTGTAATTTTGCTGCTGTTATGAACTGTAATGTAAATATCTGATATGCAGGATGTATTTTCATTGTTACAAACTGAACATAATTAAAGCATAGGGATTAATCACAAAAACAATATGTAATTATATATTGTGAAATATTTATTTCTAATTACAAATAAATGAAATTTTGTCTTGAATCGTGGTGTAGCATGGGCAACAATCTTCATATAACAACAGTAAACTACATTGCTACATTTTGCTACACCGAGGAGCGGTGTGTTGGTTCTAAGACCATGGGAAATAGGTGTTTTCCAATAGTCTTAGGCGACCCCTGTGAAAGGGTCATTTGACCCCCAAAGGGGTCGCGACCCACAGGTTGAGAACCACTGTGCTAGGGAGAAACATCCCCACAGAAGGACCAGCAAGGGTGACAGCACAGCCCTGTCCTGCCCCATCCATCAAACTAGCCTGCTGGCTTCAGTTCCAGGGCCTCTGGGGACAGGGACAAACTAAAATCTATCAAAATTAGAATGCTCAGATTACCTCCTGTGAGGAATGCTTGAGACAACTGGAGAGAAGGTTACTTGGGAAGGAAGGGCAGTGGGAGGGGGAAGGGTGGCAGGGGAGGAGGAGTTAGTTTTCTCCCCTTTGGAGCAACACATGGCTGGTCATGTAGGGCTCTTTAGCAGCTAGTACTGTGCACAGTAGAAGTTGAGCCATCAAGTCATAGTTACTAGTACATTTAGAACGCCTGAGCTAATCTGCATAGAGAAAATAACTGCAGGCCACCTGGTGTGGCTCAGCGGCTGAGCATCGACCTATGAACCAGGAGGTCACGGTTCAATTCCCAGTCAGGGCATATGCCTGGGCTGCCGGCTCAATCCCCAGTAGGTGGCATGCAGGAGGCAGCCTATCAATGATTCTCTCTCATCATTGATGTTTCTATCTCTCCCTTCCTCTCTGAAATCAATAAAAAAATATATTTTAAAAAGAAAACAACTGCAGTTGTCCATTATAGGGGTGAACTACCTCAGGAGAAAGGAACACGACCACACAACTGTACACATATGACAGGCATGATGACATGTTATCATTCAGTCCTCATTAGTCCAATGAGGTCATTGTTATTATTCCCTGAAGAAATTTGCCTACGGTCACACAATTAGCCAAAACTCAGGTAAGGAGGCAGACCCAGGTATGGATCCAAATCCCGTTCTTGTCGAACCTGTGGGGAAATTAGTCAGTGGCTAACCAATCACCAGCTGGAGGGACAACAGAACAATACCTGCACCAGGTCAGAGTCTCTTCAGACAAAAGCTTCTGGCAGTGATTAGAGTGGATAAACAGGTTTCAGAAAACAATGAGCACAATCACTCCATTAGTAATAAAAAAAAGTACAAATTCAAAAGACCATTTTTTGCCCATCAAATCGACAAAATTAAAAATAAATGAAAATGGAGGAGCTTTTAAGGTTATCATAAAATACAGATTTTAAATATCAAAATGCCAAAAACTATACTTATAAAGTTAAAACAGGCAAAATAGGAAGAGATATTTGTCATAAGTATAATAATTAGCAGTTAATACCCATATTACATAAAGAAGTCATATAAATAAATGTTACAAAACTACCAACTGCCTAATAAGAAAATGGATAAATACTATGAAGAGGCAGTTTTCAAAAGAGGAAATACAAGATACCAAAAAACTTATGAAAAGATGCTCAGCCATATTGATAGTTAAAGAAATGCAAACATTTTAAGGCTGATAAAAGGCTATAACGGCACAGATGTGTGAGGAGAACTCACCCTTTTTGTTGGTACATATTTCTAAAGAGAAATGAGGGTGTATCTATTAAAATTAATTGTGGCCAAAACCGGTTTGGCTCAGTGGATACAGCATTGGCCTGCAGACTGAAAGGCCCTAGATGTGATTCCGGTCAAGGGCATGTATCTTGGTTGCGGGCACATCCCCAGTAGGAGGCGTGCAGGAGGTGGCTGATCGATGTCTCTCTCTCATCGATGTTTCTAACTCTCCATTCTTCTCCCTTCCTCTCTGTAAAAAAATCAATAAAATATTTTTAAAAAATTAATTGTGAAAGTAACCCTAAATGTCCATTAGCAGGCAAATGGTGAGATGATGGTCATCCCCAACTTGCAATCATGAAAAGGAAAACAGCAGAAGTGACATGCAAAATTGTCCAAGACATACTGTTAGAGACAGGAAGCAAGTTAAGAAATGTGAACTATGACCTCCATCTGTAAAAAAGAAACCACTTCTGTTCTTCACACAAATAAGGCTGATATCCTTAGGGGACGGCTGGAAGCACGCCTATCAGTGTTCCTTCTGGAGAGTTCATGTGCTTTCATGGTGCTTCAACTTTTCGAAAACAGGCATTACGCTTGTAATTAATTTTAAAAATGAAAATAGGCAATGCAGATGAAAGGAAGGGAGCCCGGCACCATCATATACTGCTGGCAGGAGTGTGAACTGTCACAAATTTACTGCACGGCAATCTAGCAAGGTGTGACCAGCCTGAAGTCTGGACACATCTATGGTGTAGTAATCACAATTCTAAGCATTTTTTCTAATAACTGAGTTCAAGCAGTAATAAAGGTGGTCAAAGGAACCACTGCCCCCCTTTTCAGGAAAAGCCTAAAGCAATTTAGTGCAAAGAGAGGGAACTGGTAGAGTAAGTTAGAGACACTGTCATAAGAAGGAATAATATACAATTAATTAGGAATAGAAATAGATTTGATGTAGAAAGAAATAATGGATTAAGTTTTTAAAAGGTTACCAAAGGACATGGATGGTTATAATCTGTTTTTCAAATATTATATATACCATGACCAACATCACCACAACAGAAACAGGTCTGGCGGCATCTCCCACAATGTTAACAATGGTTACCTCTCTAGATGGAGGGCTAATTTGGCAAAGCTCATTTTATTCCTTGGGCTTATCTGCAATTTTTGTTTTTTTCTACTATGAACAGGTGATACTTCAGAAATAAGGATAAGCAGTTTTTAAAAAGGCAATGCTGCACCACGGCTGGTTAGGCTCCAAGCAGACCAAGGGGTAATTCCCACAATGCCATTGCCAAGGCAGCGTTTTTCAGGGCAGAGAGATCCTGGCGCCCTTGGGTAACACCAAGCAACATGCAGAGACTCACCTCCATCTACTTACAGGCACCGCAGCCCCGCTCTGCTGCTGGCTGCTCTGTGCTGCCAGTGCTGTCAGCTGCCCTGACTGCTGAGCCACCATGTCAGGCATCTACCAGACACTGAGCTCATTCTGGGAACAAAACAGCCAGTAAGGGTAGGTGGCAGCGGGGTGCAGAGGGGGAGCAGGAATTAGTCAGAGAAGGCCTCCAGGGTGACTCCAGCATCCAGGGAGAGGCCATAACGGCTGGGCAGCATGCCAGGTAGAACTGGGGAAGGACAGAAAACATGGGCAAGGCCAGGCTGAGGAATCCCAGCTTTCTCCTGAATGCAGCGGGGAGTGGCTGGTGGCTTCAAAAAGAGTCCTTCTGCAACAAGTGGCTGCCAGATCATAGGTGAAGAAGGGTCTGGCCAAAGAGTAACAGCAGGGAAGTGATGGTGACCACTCAAAAGAGAGATTAGCAAGGCCCCACCATTGTGAGGGGAGGACAAAGGACGATCAGGAGCCTTCAGCTCAATGATATGAATAGATATGAGAAATAGATATGAGAAAATGTGGCAAAATTATTCAATTGGCCACCAGTGCAATAGGGTGGTAAAGCACCAACAGAGAGAGACCAAAGGGTAAGTTTGGGTTACCTTTTCAGCATCTCACCACCACGGTGGCCAGGTGAGTGAAGCAAAGGTTCAAGGGAATTCACTGGGTCAGACTGAGCTGATCGAGGCTGGGAAGGAAAGAGGTGAGAAGGAAAGGGAAGGGAAAGACCATGGAGTCCCTATTTAATTAAAAGTATTTGTTTGAGTGGGTCTTTTTCAGCAGGGATAGGTGGCAAACTACACACATGACTGACAGACACTTCTGGCTCTTCAACCTGTGAGTACTTATTTAGGAGACTTAATGTGCTGGAGGAAAACCAACAGACAATGACCCTGGGGCAGGAACTGCTGCATGTTAATGTCCCTGCTGCCAGAAGCGGCGCTGAGACCACTTCAAGAGGAGATAGTGATTGAGCCTGTGCTTAAAAGGACCGGAGCACCAATAATAGAGGAAATGACATAAATCAGCAGCCACGCACAGCCACCTCACCACTGTGATTTGGCTCTGGGCTTGCATGAAAATGTCCCCTCCTAACACAGGAAACAGTCGGTTTTCCCACAGCATTTACCTGTAGTTTTCTGGACTGGGTTCAATACAATGATGTAGAAAAAAAGGTAATAAGAACCTAAAGAGTTCTGCAGTAAGTCGTTGGTCTAAAAAAAATGGCATAGAGTTTGAGGTAATGAGAGACTTAATAGCCTCAGAACCATGGCAACATGGTGGCTCTGGTGGGTCTTGACTTACACCAGAAACAGACAAACAAAACCCCAGAGATAGATTTTTTTAGGAAATTGGAAAAATAATGTTATTCTTTGAGGCAAGAAACAATACCGTAGCTATGTAAGAAAATGTCCATACTTTTTAGAGACACATGTAGAAGTACGTAGGGGAAAGGTCATGGTCACTGACTGAGATTTGGTGTAAAGTACATGAGCAAAGAACAAAGAAGGAAATGGGAACAGATATGAGAAAATGTGGCACAATTATTGAATCTGGAGGACAGGAACAGAGAGATTCATTTTACTATTGTCCTATTGTACTTAAAGTAAATTCCATTGTGGATCATTTTAATACAGATACAAACAATTCTCTGAGTAGCTGATGAAACACTGATCCCCTGAATTAGCCAGCCAAGGCCTATGGGCAGCAAACTCTGACTGCTACCCAAAACCCCAAATTATTCATGTGAAAACTGCTGCCTATTTCAAAGCTTGTTTCTTTAGCTGTAAAGCGGGGATGATAATAGTTCTTACCTTACAAGACTGTTTTGAGGATGCAATAGATTAGTACAGGTCATGAGGCTAGAACACACCTGGTACTTTCACAGCAAGAATTCAAACAAGGGCAGTCGTCATTTTATCACCCAGATTACTGGGTTCTTATGAAAGTCAAAGGAGGGTCTCCCAGTAAAGTGCTTGGCCAGGGCTTTGCAGGTGGAGAGCACTCAGCAAATGTTAGCTACTGAGCACCAAGAAAGCCAGCTTTGGAGACAGAGAGGGACAATTTGTTAGCAATATTTTACACTTTTAATTCTCAAAGCTAAAACTGCCCTACAAGCTAGAAACCACTATTATTTCAATTTTACACATGTGGATTCAGAAAGAACTAAGTCTTAAATCTGAAGTTTAATGGCACTGAAATCTTACACCATCCCTTAACCTTGCCGAGTGTCCTCATTTTCATTTGTAATATAAACACTCATCTCCTACTTTCCACCCCCACTGCCCTAACACCTAAGTGACATAACTTAGGTACTGTGTGCAGAAAAAAGAGGTGTGCCACCAGTTCAGCTGGATTCTTATCCCAGACATCTGTCCCAGAAAACTGGCCACAAGACCCAGGAAAACCACAGCCTCTCCAAATGTGCAACAGAGACTGGGAGACTCAGCTCCCCCCTCACCTCAAAGGTTAGTATGAAATAAACAGAAGAATTTTTGCAAAGTATGAGATGAGACTGAGGTAAAGAAACAGATCTTTAGCAAACATACCAGAAGCAATATACAAAGTAGACACAGGGAAGGTGAAATGAGACGGAGGTGAAGGTGGTGAAAGTGATGATGATGGTGGGTGTGGAGATAGAGGTCAGGGTGGTAGAGATGGTGGGGACAGAGATAGAGGTAGACGTGATGGAGATGATAGTGGAGATGATGGTGCCAGTGGAGGTGAAGGTGGTAGAGGTGATGGTGAAAGTGGAGGTGGCAGTGGAGGAGTTGAACATAGAAGCAGGAGTGAGATGATGATTTTAGAGGTGGAGGTGGGGTGGTGGAAGCCAAGATATAAAAGCATCTAACTCTAGCACCTATAATTAACAACTGCTCTCACCCTAATGTAAAAAACAATAACTATAGGACTAATGCACATAACAACAAGGAATTAGAGTCCTGGTTATATTATTAGCTAGCTATATGATCTCTGGGGACAATGAGAGCAATGGAATTATATTGCATAGTTGGCTGGTAATAGTAATGGCAGTTACCATTTATACTATAACAAGAGGCCCAGTGCACTAATTTGTTCATGGTTGGCGTCTTTCGGCCTGGCCGGTGATCGGGGCCATCTTGCCCAGTCTGGGGGGGGGGGGTGAGGCTAGGGACGGACTGCAGGAGGTTAGTTGGCCAGCCAGGGGGAGGGACTGCAGGAGATTGGCTGGCCAGCCTGGGGGAGGGATTTTGGGAGAAGGAGGACCATGGGAGGTTGCCTGGCCAGCAGCAGGAGGTTGGCTGTGGGAGTGCACTGACCACCATGGGGAGGTCCTGTGTTGAGCGTCTGCCCCCTGGTGGTCAGTGCACATCATAGTGACTGGTCATAATGGTCGCTTAGGCTTTTATGCATATAGATATATTACAATCGACTAGGTTCTATGTTATGCCCTTTATTAACTTGAAAAGTGTAGTTATTACTGTCCCCTGTTAAAAAGGAAGACACCCAAGGCTCCAGAGCTTAAGTGACTTGATCATGTCTATAAAGCCAATGGGTGGTGAAGAGGAGTCAAACCCAGGTCCCTCTAGATCTAAAAACCCAGTTTACCAAGCGAGTCTCAAACCCCTTAGCTGTTATTGGAGCCTTTTTATTTTAATCTGTGAAAATAACTGAATTGGAACAATGGTTCTCAATTTCCTTGTTCCCTGCTGTCTCACTGATCACCCTTATCAAAGGCTCTGGGTTGGCACAGGCATAACAAGTCCACTCTTGCTAACAAAGGCCATTCTAAATCCCTTTCACTTATCACTACCATACACTGTTGAGAACCTACAAAATGGGGTTAGCGAGGTAACTGGTATGCAGGTATCCTTCTTCACCTTACCTGGTGAAGAACTTTTGGACTAAATAATCTTCAAGAGTCCTTTGGGCTCAGACCTTTTCACCAGCTCAGTTGGTTGAGAACTGCTCCCTAGGATGATCCCGGGAGATAAGACTTCTTTCCCACTAGGGCCGATTTCTTGCTGTACTTTTTTCAGGTCCCTGTTATCTGGTCCTCCTCTGAATTCCATGCTCTGGAAGCTTCATATGCAGGAATGCCACATTTGGAAATACTTGCCTTGTACCTAAATGGCGAGCACTTCTCTCAGTCTCTGGTACTGACTTTGGGCCTCACTCTCACTCAAGATAAATGTTTGCTGGCCATTAAGGTAATTGGAAGTCAGCAGTTCTTCCAGCAACATACACCACTCACTCACCACACAGCTGGAAACCCACTTCACCTCCCGGGCCAAAGGCTGACTCCTCTGAGAATGCTTCTCACAGGAAAAACTGGCCCTTCTCATTGCATGCCATCCAACCACCTTTGGAATTGGCTTCCACCAGATCCCCCTCAGAGAAACATTATGAATTTTCTTCCTCTCACAAATGGGTTCAAGTGACTCCCTCTTTTTAAAAAAAAAATAAATATATATATTTCTTTATTGATTTCAGAGAGGAAAGAAGAGGGAGAGAGAGATAGAAGCATCAATGATGAGAGAGAATCATTGAATGGCTGCCTCCTGCACGCCCCCTACTGGGGATCAAGCCCGCAACACAGGCATGTACTCTTGGCCAAAATCGAACCTGGGATCCTTCAGTCTGCAGGCCGATGCTCTATCCACTGAGCCAAGTTGGCTAGGGCCAAGTGACTCCCTCTTAAACTACAATGTTCTCATTCTGTATGCAGACCCAAAAAACCCCACATGTAATCCTGATTCAATCTTCACTGCAATCCGGAAAAAGATTCCTTTAATATAACTCATGTCTTTCAAAGCAATTAAAAGGCCTCTTCTCAATCCTAATCCTCTCTGCCCTGCAGCCATGGCACTACATTCTCCTGAAGCTCTTTCTCCTGAGCTGCTTTGGGAAGGGGCATGATATGGGGAAAGAGCGTACACACTGGAGCCCTGCCTTCACCGAGTGGACTGGCAGCTCGTTTCACCTGATCCCCAATTTCTTCGTTTGTAAAATGTGCAATAAAATCCACCTCATAAGGTTGCTGCAAAGATTAGTGACAACTTATATAAAAGAGCCTGGCGCACACATGCTCGTGGAAACTGTAGTGACTCATCTTGCAGGATACAGAACTCTGCCTAACACTTCTCAATCACCTGCTGGTCACCTCCACTTCATATGTGCATGTTTAGAATTACCCAAGTGTAGCCAAAGTCAGTGGATAGAGTGCCAGCCTGCGGACTGAAAGGTCCCAGGTTCGATTCTGGTCAAGGGTGTGTATCTTGGTCGCAAGCACATCCCCAGTAGAGGGTGTGCAGGAGGCAACTGATCGATGTCTCTCTCATCGATGTTTCTAGCCCTCTATCCCTCTCCCTTCCTTTCTGTAAAAAAATCAATAATATATATATATATATATATATATTTTTTTTTTTTTTTTAAAGGAACTACCCAAGTGTAGTGGCTTGCTCGAATTTTTCTCTTTCTCTTCATTATTCTTTTGGCTATCCAAGCTCCAATCTCTCTCCAACTTATAGCTCTTCAAGAATTCCTACCATTACCCTAA
This sequence comes from Lasiurus borealis, assembly GCA_004026805.1. NCBI lineage: Eukaryota > Metazoa > Chordata > Mammalia > Chiroptera > Vespertilionidae > Lasiurus > Lasiurus borealis. The sequence goes on along the minus strand of PVJN01031074.1, from coordinate 7,058 downwards.
AGGAAAGATGACTTGTCAGTCAGTCATCCAAGGTCCCTCACAATCTGACCCCAACCTATTTTTACAGCTTACTACCCACTGCCAACTGATACATGGAGCACACTGGCTAGGGTCTCCATCCGAAGCCTCACCTTCTCCACGTCCTGCTCATTCTCTACACACAGCTTCTACCTAAAAGCCCTTTTCGGCAAGAGCTCCCCTTTTCCTCTTGGGGCACACTGCGTCACCATTTCCTAATTGTGCACACACACTTTCCTCTCACTATTCTTGCATTTACTGAACACCTATTCTATGCCTCCCCGGTCCTTGGTGATGAATCACCCTGACGAACCAGATCAATGAAAACTTTGAGCTCCTAGACCTACACAGTCTGGAAGTGGAAAAAACTGCAGATGCCAGGAACCACAAGACAGTGTGGTGAGTGCTAGAACACATGACAGGGTCACAGGGCCCAGCGTGTGAAGGAATGGCAGGAATGGCGGGTGATTCTGTGAGTGCCTGAGGCCTAATCCCCGGCCCTGATTGGGGCCATGTGGGAGGCAACCAATCAATGTATCTCTTTCACATCGATATTTCTCTCTCTGTCTCTCCTCTTCCTTCCCACTCCCTCTAAAATTCAATGGAAAAATATCCTCAGGTGAGGACTAACAACAACAACAAAAACAAAAATAAAAATTTATCAGTGCCTGAGGGCAGGCTTGCCTTCCTCGGCTGCATTCAACTTTTTATTAAATAGGACATACTGACAGAAAAGTATAAAATCCTCTACGCACAGCTTGATGAACGCTCACCACTGAGCACACCTGTGTAATTAGCACCCAATTACACAGAAGAGGAACCTTGCCCCCCGCATGTCCCTTAGTCACTACTATCCTCAGGAGGTAATATTATCCCACTGGCTGACACCACAGATTAGTTTTGCTGTGTTTGTACATCATACAAATGGGCCCATCCAATGTGCACATTCAGCCTCAGTAGACACTGGATAACAGTTTTCCAAAGTGGCTTTCCCAATTTACAGCACATCAGCGGTGCCTGAGAGCTCGGGTTAAACTACAGTTTTACCGGCAGTTGGAGATGTCCATCATTCCCCTGTCAGCCATTCTACTGAGTGCACACAGTCCTGTGGCTGTGAATACATTTCCGCAATATCTGTGAGGCTGGACCCTTCTCACGTTTCCAACTCCTCTTGTGAATTGGACCTTCTGTATTAAACTCCTCTTCCCTGAACCCTAGAGCAGCTCCTGTTTTCCTGACAGGCCCTAACTGGCACCCCCAGAGACACCAGACAGGGAGCCGTTCAGTGCTGTCACTGAGAAGACTATACGACTGGCAGGATCACATGACAGTCATTCCTTAAAAAAAGAAGGCTGGAATAGAAGCAAAGACAAAAACAGGAGAAGGGCTGGAATGGCGTGCACTAACGGGAAGGAAGCGAGATCAACATTCTGGAGGAAAGAGCCTGAAATCCAGAAAGAAGACATATTTCTGAGTTTCTTCATTTCTCTCTGCCTCACTCTTAAAAGCTAGACCCCCAAAATGCCCTCTCCGCTTTGCAGGTGCTGAGTTTAGAAAAAAATGAGACTATTTTTATGCAGCTGGAAAGTCTGCTGGTCATATGCAGCTGCTGGCTCTCGGGCACCTTCCCATCTGGGGTCCTAATCTTCAAAACCTCCACTCCCCTTCCAAACTGGATTTTGAATTTCATGAGGCAGGAACTACAATTGTCTTAATCTCTGGGCATTTAGCAGCATTAAATGTGGAATTAGTGAATGGCTATGCATTTATTAAATAAGAGGAAAGAGGCTGGAAATAACTGGAAAGAGAAATGAAAACTTCTATCTTAGGCACTTTTACAGAAATGACTACTCATCCCCAAAACAACTGGCAGGTTAGTCTTAAAATTCCCATTTCAAAGATAAGGGAACAGAAGCTCTGGAATTTAAACAACTTGCTCAGAGCAATAAGGCTGTTAAATTATTGAGGCAGAACTAAGGCTGAGGTCTGCTGGACTCCAAAGCCCGCTCACATCCCCACCCTACTTGGGCCCATGGTGGAGGGCAGAAGAGTGGTCAGCTCAACAGCCATCAGGGCCGAGTTCAGCGCCATTCAGCATAAGTCACTCTTAGCCCCAGGAGAGCTGAATCCAGATGTGGTGTAGGTGGAACAACAGCATATGCCAACATTTTTGCAGATTTTACCTTGCTAATGCCCTCTCCAACTCCCTGAAAGAAAGCATTAGTATTTCCATTTTACAGTTGAAGAAACTGAGATGCGAGAAGGCAAAGTGGCTGCAAAATGCGATGATACAGAGCTGCACATGGGCCCGGGTCCAGCGTTCACCGGCACTGCCCTCTGCTTCGCAGCGTGTGTGTGAGCTCCGTGTCTGGGATGTGCTCACAGGTGCTCTAAGACCCTCACTGCTCTCTGCGGTGAAATGGAAAACACTCCTCACTCAGACCTTACAGTGTGGGCGTGAGGAAAAATTACTCCGAGAGATTATAAAGCATAGGAGCCCTACAAAATACGATTTGCGCACTTAAGAATAATCACCTAGGGAATAAATACTGCAGCACAAAGGGGTTAAGAAGTCTCCTCCTTGAAAAATGAGTCTGGATTCTGTGCAGGCTGTTCCTACATGCCAAGCACAATGGGCCAGCACTCCAGGCAGATATCCTACCGCAGAGGTGCAGCCAAGAGACATGTGGACCACCAAGAACCCAGTCCTCTGTCTCCCCCACCCCAACCTTCTCTCACCTGTGACCAAATGCCCAACAATTTGGGGTGGTAAAGGGTGATTCAACAACTGTTCCAAGTTTCCCCTGAACAGATTTCCACCACCAATTTCTAAACTTAAAAGGAATTGGAAAAAAAGAAAAGAAAAGGAAAGTAGCTTGATGGTTGGAAGGCCCTGAAGCTGTGTGTACAGAAATGTCAAGGTCTGAGAGTATTCAACAAATGAAAGCAGAATAATATAAAAGCAACAGTTCATAAAAGAGATTGTCGGATGCTGTCTCCATCCTCCCAAGCCGTTACAGGAATAAAATTATCCACAGAGAAAAATGAAAAACTTTTTCAAAACGGATACAATTAAGCTTTTGACCATGCCTCCTCAATCCCCTCTCTCCAGCCCACTTCTTTCCCCAGCTCCCTCACCAATCTTCAGTTCCTGGGATGTTTGAGGTTTTTTTCCTCCTTTGTATTATCATAGCAAAATGCTGCTCTTTAGCCCAGCTGGCATGGCTCAGTGGCTGAGCATGAACCAGGAGGTTCCGGATTGATTCCCGGTCAGGGCACATGCCTAGGATATGGATTTGAACCCCAGCCAATCAATGATTCTCTCATCATGGATGTTTCTATCTCTCTCTCCCTCTCCCTTCCTCTCTGAAATCAATAAAAACCACATAGATATAGATATAGATATAGATATAGATATAGATATAGATATAGATATAGATATAGATATTTTAGTGCTATTTAAGAGTGGAAAGGAAATCATGTTTTTGTACCTCCTTCTGGATGCATTCCATACTGTTCACAATCCTATAGGAAAACCTCATTAACAAAATAAAAGCCTGCATGTGCATGCATATGGAGTTTGGACTTCACTTTATGACGCGTGGGGAGAGCAGATGAGAAAGAAGGGCTCATCCCGGAGAATGTCCTTTCCTTCAGGAAAGCAGAGGACTATAACAGAGGAGACAGGAGCATGACGAGGGGAAAACAGATTTTAGGGGAGGAAAAAAGCTGTGCGGCTACTTGCCTTCCACCCCAAACACACACATGCCAAACCCAGAGAGGAAAACGCAGGAGGAGCACAGCAGGAGACCGTAAAATTGCACACTTAACAAAAAAAAAAAATCTGTGCTTATGAACATATGGGCAACTGTGATAATTAGAGCTATGGCTGGTGGAATGTTTTTACCCTTTTCCAGGATCTCAAATCACAATCCTTGTCATTACAGCTATCGTCAAACCTGGGCAGGAGGCTGTTCCGGGAAACATGTGCGTGTTAAGGCCCACCCACCTCTGTAGGCAGCTCAAGGTCCCCTGCCAGCCCTTCGGACCGCAGGCTGTCACCATCAGCATTTGTGTTCACGTCACAGTTCTGATGGTTCCCTAGACACCCCAAAGAGGGTGGACAGGTGGGGGTGTCCACGGAGCAGGGAGGAAACGCCCCCATGTCCCTGCTGCCTGGAAATCCAGAAATCCATGTTTCTGCTAGGCTCCAGTGTGGCATGCCACAGGAGAAAGCCCCTATGAAAATCAAGCCCCTCAAGCAAACTGTCAGTTTCAAAGCTCTAAACCGTGACAAACGATTCTCAAAGATTTGCCTGCAATAAGCTGATGGCTCGAGTTGCTTGGCATGCTGTCTCAGGCAAGAGAGAGGACTATTTTTTTACCCTCCCACATTTTAGGCCGTTTCTTTGAAAAATAATCTGCCATGATCAACAAGTGAGTCTCCCCCCACCCCCCTTCAAAGTAAGCAAGTTACCAAATGCATTTTCAGGAATTGTTGTAGGCTTTTAAAAAAGGCATGACATGTCTTTGAATCTCATTCATTTCAAAGGCTTATCCTTAGAAAAGTGGTATAGCCATGGTACACTTTGATCTTCCCGAATCCCAGGAGAAAATCAATAATACAACTTTAATATATTTGTACATCAAGACTTCGTGTTATTATTATTTTTATCCAGTGCAGCTTAACTAAAGTGAGAAAGGTGTACTGGGTTTCAGCACTGCCCTGTGGTACAATGATTTTTTACTAAAATTGAACTGCAATGAGCAAGCACATCTCTATGATTGCCATTTGTTGAAAGTTTGGGGGTGTGGTGCTCGCTGTGGCATGTAGAAGGGCATGTCCATGGGGTGACTGGCTGTTGGGGTAAATGGGCACCGAGGAACTGTGGGTCCCTCTCTCCCTGTCAGTGCTGTTACGACCTGGGCCCCCCAAAAGACAGCTGAGCACCAGTCTTACCTTCCTCTCAATGCGCGCCAGCTGCTCCTTATAGAAGGCAGTGCGGCGTCTCAGCTCTGACTCTCGGTTCTCGAGCTCGCTCGCCTAGTTGGAAGAGAACAAAGCCCATGTTAACCATAAGCAGCTGGGCTAGGGCTGCAAGGAGATTTCTGCTCACAGTGGCATTAAAAATGAGAAGAAGAGCGATAACGAACTGAAACCCGTGCTGTGCTAGATAGCTCGCATATCTTGTGTTTAATTTTCACCACAACACTTAAAGGTAGGTCATTGTAAGAGCCATTTCGCAGATGACAAGCACTAACACTTACTGAATGCCACTAGTGTATGTGCCAGGTACTGGACCAAGTGCTTCCCACAGATTCTTTCATTTGAGCCTTACCAATTTTCTAAAAAATAAGTAGGATTATTATGACCCCCGACCACTGACCCAGACTCTCGATTCCAATAATTACAGGCTGTTGTTGTTCCTTGTGATTAAGCTCCTATCCCAGTGGTCGGCAAACTCATTAGTCAATAGAGCAGCAAACCTCGGCTTGAGAGCCACAGTTTGCCGACCACTGCCCTATTATAAATGAAAAAAAAAAAACAAGGGGCTAAGTGGCCCAATGCTCATTGCTACAAGGGAAGAGCTGGGGCCAGGTCCTAATGGCAGATGCAGCTGTCCGTACACCTGGTACCACATCAGGCCAGTGACTCACTCTCTTAAGTTGTAAGAGACAGGGATGTCCTTTTGGTGAGGCAAACTCCATAGAGCTGGAGGTTGCAGTGGCTCCCTCACCCACCTGGTGGGAACAAACAGAACTGCTGAGGACTCGCCTTCATGGTCACAGTTAGGAGGAGGGGCTTGGTTAATCATGACAAGCAATCTGGAACCAGCTAACCTGGGCTGAACCCACATCACCCTTCACTAACTGAGTGACCTCGAAAATGTTTCTAACTCCACCAATGTCCCACTCACTCAGGTATCCTATATAATAAAAGCCTAATAGGCAAATTTTCCCCTAGACCAGGAGTTTGACCTCAAGTTCGACCACTCACTATGACATGCACTGACCATCAGGGGACGGTGCAGAACATGGCAGGTGTCGTGGCGCTGGCAGTGGGCGGCAGTGGAGGTGTTATGGGCCCTGATGGGCCCTGACTAGATTGGGACCACAACCTGACTAGATGGTGGAGCAGGTGAGCAGGCAGCGTCAGGCTAAAGCAGGTGGGAGGGGGACCCAGGTGCTGAGAGAGCCAGGCAAGGGGCTCTTGGCCTTAACCCATCGCCTGAAGATGGTAACCAGTGGCCAGCAGGCCCTGACTGCCCAATTGGGGCTGGGTCCCAGGCTGAGACAGGGAACTGGGGGTGAGTGATGGCAACTAACCCTCCTGTGGCACACAGGTAGGGGGCTGTGACCTCTCGCTAGCTGCCTGGGGGCGGGGATGATGGGGATGGAGGTGCGGAGAGAAGGCGGGGTGTCCAAGCTTGCTCTCACTATCCCTGCTACCGTTCCCCAGGACACCAGGACTCATGCACTGGGGTAGCCTGCCTCTCCCCCCACCACCACATTCAGGTTCCAGGCACCAGCGAGGAGCCCATGGGTTCACACAGGAGCTGGTCTACAAGGCCAGCCAGGAGAGAGCACGCTGCCCACCTAGGTGGTGCCATTGGGCAGCCCAGAGGCCCTAGCCCACAGCGTCCAGCTGCACCCACCACATCTCTGTGTGGGGACTTAGCACCGTGACTTAGGTGAAGTGGGGGAGGCAGGGGGACCCAGGGGCCCAGGTGCTGCCCAGGGCCCAGAGGTCAACTGGGACCTGCCCTTCCACACCAGACACTCACACTTCGATCGCTGGCCAGGCCTAGGGACCACACCCATGCACGAATTTCATGCATGTATTTCATGCTCTGGGCCTCTAGTAACATATAAACCTGGAACAGAGCCACAGGGGACTGATTATAGAGGTTAAAGGAAACCCCCAGAAAGGGGCATGGTCACTGCAGACCACCACAATAATACACCAACATCATGGCAAAGTGGGGTCTGAGAACTCTGGAAGACAGGTTCGGTGCTTGTAGGAGGAATAATGCCATCTG
>PVJN01031073.1:0-25032 GCA_004026805.1 Lasiurus borealis | reverse complement strand
AACACAACATGATGTGAGAGAGACACATGGATTGGTTGCCTCCCACACGCACCCCAACCAGAGCTGGGGATTGAACCTACAACCTAGGTACATGCCCCTGACCTGGAACCGAACCCACGACCCTTTGGTGCGTGGAGCAGTGCTCTAACCCCTTAGCAACACCGGCCAGGACTGTCCTAACATTAGATTCCAGCATCCCCAGGAGCTGGGAGTGGGCAGGGGGCGGTCCTCCACTTCCTAAGCACAGAATGAGCCAATCCAGCGAGGCCACGATGTGCTCCGACCCCTTTGCTGCTTCCTTTAGCGGGGGAGGCGGTATAGGCTTTCACCCAGATGCCCCAGGCCCAGGATGCCAGGGCACGTAAAGCTTTCCCATGCAAGGTCCTTTCTGAGCCTTTTCCATGGGGCAGTGCCCACGGTCCCCATCCCCAATCCCAGGAACAAGCGGAGAGGAGAGGCCAGTGGAGGAAGTCAGGCAGGTGGCTTTGGCCTGTGGAGAAGCCTTTTCTCAGAGGCCTTCCCCCGCCGCTTCCATTCTTTGGCAGAGTCTTGACTACAGTGGGGGCGGGACAGAGAAAAAACTAGAAAGCTCCAGTTCTGCCACCGGGGCCGGAAGCCCCTCCGTGGCCCCAGCCGGTGGTTAGCCAGTTTGTCATTTTGCAAATCTGGTCTACCCACCTCCGGTGAAAACTCCCAGCATCACCCCCGGGGGCGATGACTAATTACAAAACACATTTTCTCTCTCTTTTTTTTTTTTCACTCGCCCCCACCTATCCTATCTAGACAGGCCTCACTAGACTGGCTTGAATGAACTCTTGGCCCGGCCCCTCCTCCCCAGACTGCACCCTCCGGGTTCTTTCCTCCCCTCCCTTTACTTTCACTTTCTAGTCACTCTCACTTCTCTCCGCTTCTGAGCCTGGAGCTCAGAGCCCCGGCCCTTTCTCAAGGTTGGGGCCCTCAGTGAAGCCGGGGCTGCACACAGTCAGCCCGGTCTTGAGTCCACAGGAATTGACAAATATCGATGCGAGGCTTTCTGTTTCAGGCTTGCAAGGAGAGCACAGACAGTTCTAGAAGCCTGGTAGACACAGAGATGTAACCAAGTGATTAGAAGCAGTGGGCCCGGGCTCTGCAGCTTCATGCATCCAGGCGAGGTGCAGGGAGAGGGCACATGAAATAGCTTTTATGTACCGCCGGCCTGGAAGGATGTTCCTGATTGAACACGGAAATAGGCAAGTGGCAAGACAGTGCAGAAGACACTGCGGGCTGCTGGGTTTCCGGGACAAGTCGTTCCCGCCCTCTCCTGTAAAGCTACAGGGAACACACTCGCCCCTGCGGGGACGGGGAGGTTTGAGGAGGGTCCCAGGTCATGTGCTGGGAAGAAAACCTCTTCACGCCCCCTCCTGTCCCTGCACCCCTTCCCAGGACCACCTCAGGGGTGGCAGCCCCAGCCTGCATCTCCCTTCCATGTTGCCCTGTGGTGGGTGGAACCCCCGCCCCTTTCCCTTCACACTGTCTCACCTGCATTTTTATCTCCCCTGGGAAAGAGGGAACCCCACAGACTGCATTTCCTTTCAGCTGTTTACCTGCCCCATTCACATGGGGGCACAGGGGACCGTGCAAAGGATTCCTGGTGCTGAGTGTGATGAGGTTGTGAGGAGGAGGGTGGCACTAGTGGGACTGGATAAATCTATCCCATTTAGGAGTGCACATACTCTTAGAACTAACTAGTCCACTTTTGGGAAAGGATCCTAAGTAATACAGAAGTGAGGATGCTGACATGGCCTTCTCGTCGATTCTGACAGGCGAAGGGATCTCTTGCAGCTGTCAGAGAAGTAACAGCCCTGACTGACCAACAGGCACAGAGGTGTCTGTTTAAAAAGCAAGTTTCCAAATAGTGCATGGAGTAAACTCAAGATATTTTTAAATAATAAAAACAACATTTATAAGGATATTTTTCTTTTATAATTAAACTGTTTTTTTTTGTCATTAGAGAGAGAAAAGGAGAGGGAGAGAGAGAGAAACACTGATTAGTTGCTTCCTATACCGGCAACGAGATATGCTCCCTCATCTGGAACTCTTTGGTGTACGGGACAACACTCCAATCATCTGAGCCACTGGGCCAGGGCTGTAATTAAACTTTAAAAAAATTAGTAATTAATAAATGAAGTTTGCATGGCCCACGCATCAGCTTGCCAACTGCCCCTCTCCCTCCTCGCCCCTCCCTTCCACACCATCTTGTCTGCTCCTTCTCCCATGTGCTATCTTTGGACCTCAGCCTCCTGAGCTGCCTGTAAGACTCCAGAGCCCCTCTGAACAATGCTCCCCAAATCCCTGCCTAATCCTGGCTCCCGGCAGCTCAGACCAGCAGCTGTCTGCTCCTATGGGAGGTGGGCAGGAGCCCCTCGGTTTATACCCATCGTAAAAGGGGAAGCAGCTGTGGCTCTATGGCTGCTCAGAACTCCAGGATGTGTCCGCCTCTAAAGAGGGGGCCTGGCCTCACCCCAGAGGTTAGTTCTTCCTCTCCTCCCTGGACACATCCTTTGCACTCAAAGCATTTCCAAAGAATTGGGCGGGACTCCGGAGAGGGCACTGTCCATTGGTCTCACTTTGCAGGTGAGAACAATGCATCCAGGCCAAGCCTTGCCACCTGCTTCTTTGCAAGTGTGGTCTCTTACCAATGGCAGAAGCTGGACGCTCCCACTGTTAACTGTGCAGTGAAGGAATCCCATCAGGCCTCTATCAGCGCTTCTCCCAGTGAGGGCCCTCTGGAGTTACCTGAGGAGATTTGCAAACTACTGACACCTGGGTCCTACTCAGACATTCTTTTCCTTTCTTTACTTTTTTAGTATAAATTTATTTATTTTTAGTTTTTAAAATATGTTTTTATTGATTTCAGAGAGGAAGAGAGAGATAGAAACATCAATGATGAGAGAGAATCATTGATTGGCTGCCTCCTGCATGCCCCCAGGATCGAGACTGTAAGCCTGGGCCTGTGCTGTTGATTGGAATCGAACCTGGGACCTTTTGGTCCACAGACCGACGCTCTATTCACTAAGCTAAACCAGCTAAGGCCCAGACATTCCTTTTTCCATTTTAACTGGGGAGAGGGCATCCTGAGCACTGGGATTTTGTATTCCCTACCTTTACCTGAGATACACCCCTGGTTAAGAACCACTAGTGGATGTGATATGATATAATGTGTGTGTGGACATGCTCTGTGCATACATAACCCATGCATGGAAGCCTATGCACATACACACACACAACATGCAAAGCTGGATTTCTCAATACACAAAGTAACACTCACTGCTAAGGTCACCAGCAAAGCCAGACACCAAAAAAAAAAGTGAGAAAAACATTTTTTAGAATGTGATATTTAAAAAATGAAAAGGTTATCAAGGGGAAAATCAGACTCTTTATTGGGCTGCTCTACTTATTTTTGTTGTGTTTTTCCTCATATTACATGTGGGGAGAAGAAGCTCCACAAACCTTTCAAGTCTGGGCCCTAATCTGGCCTCCACATCCATAAAAAGAGCTTTTCGCCCCGCCTCATGCTGTAGGTTTCCTGGGTGAAGCATCCAGTCTGGTGAGATGTGGTGAATTGTCCCCTGGTTCCCCTGGCTGAAAGCCCTCAAGCAGGGAGAGTCCTGGCACTGAGCTGGGGGTTAGAGGGGCCCAAGTCATCCAGGAGCTCCAAGCCCTGCCCCTCCCTGCACCCCCACTCTGTAAGAATGCTGTGACCAAAGGAACTGTGCTCCTTTATCTGCAGGTGGCTCAGATATTTGGGGCTCTGTCCCCAGGGCAAGGTATGCCCATGTATGAGAGGTACATGTGGGCTTACCTAAAGTAGAGGAGATCTGGCCAGTTTCAAGGTCTTTTCTAAATCTAGGTTTGATGATTCAAGTATACAAAGTGAATCTAAAGGAAATCCTTATGGAAATCGGTGGAACTGATTGGTAAGTTTTCATCTGGGCAATCAAGGAAGGCTTCCTGGAGGGGGTAACATTTGAACTGTGCCTTGAAAGAGGAGCAGAATTTAAGAAGGAAAAGATAGAAAGTATATAGATCTGCTCCCATTCTCTTTTACTCTTCCACATTCTCATCCTTAACCTCAGTAAACTTGGCTCTGTCCCAGGAAGGAACCTTCTGGAGCCTTCGGGGTTCCGCTTCTTACTGCGCTCCCCGAGTATCAGCCCCTCATCTGAATGCCACCTCTGGATCTGCTGGGCTCAGTCCTGTGTTCGCTGAGGCACCCGGTCTTCTTCAGAAGCCTCTAGGCCCAGCACTCAGTGCTTCACAGCTCCAAGTGAAAAGCGAGGCATTGGGGGGTGGGGGAAAGAAAAGGGGGTGAAATGCCCTTAGGCCTTCCCCGTTGGAGAGTGGAGCCAAGATCTCAACCTGGAATTGCCTCTGGAAGCCCTGGACAGCTTTAAAATATCCCAAGGCCAGCCGAGACCGGTTTGGTTCAGTGGATAGAGCTTCGGCTTGTGGACTGAAAGGTCCCAGGTTCGACTCCGGTCGGGGGCATGTACCTTGCTTGCGGGCACATCCCCACTGTGGGGCGTGCAGGAAGGCAGCTGATCGATGTCTCTCTCTCATTGATGTTTCTGACTTTCTATCTCTCTCTCTTCCTCTTTGTAAAAAATCAATAAAATATATTAAAATATATATATATCCCAAGGCCAGTACCTCTCCACCACACCTTCAGAATCTGACTATCTCAGCTGGGAGGGCCAGCCAGGACGGAGACCATGGCCAGTGGCCAAAGAGAGAGGAGAGAGAAAGGAAGACAAGACAGAAAGAAGGGAGCTCGTGGAGACAGCTGCCCAGAACGAGAGCCCAGCGGCTCTGGAACAGGTGGAGGACAAGGCCCAGCCTAAAAGGGGCCCTGTCGAGAACAAATGTCCACGGAGCAGCATTCAATCCTGTCTCTGTCCCCGGGCTCCTGGGGCGGGGCCAGGGACAACTGTTCACCATCAGCGGAGGGAGAACGACACAAAGGCCCCCCAGGAGGCCTCCGGCTTTCCACGGTCAGTGCCTACCTGAGAGCAAAGACTTCATCTCATGGGTGCACTGCTGTCTCCCCAGCGCCTGGCACATAGTAGGTGCTCAATAAATACCTGTTGAGGTGCATTTTGCCAGGCCTTTTCCTCTCTCAGGACTCTGTGAATCTCTGAGTCTGTGGGTGTTTCTTGTACGGAGAAGGGGTTAACGTGGTGGTGCCAAGGAGAACTTTGGGAAAGGAGGGGAGAAGGATGTTTAGCTTGGGTCCCCTCCCTATTCTCCACTGACAACATTTCCTCAGGATTTTGGAATTGGATGTAAGAGAGGGGGTGTAGTTAGCTGTACCCAGCTGCCCTTCCCAATCAGGAGGTTGGAAGAGGGAGGAGGAGAGGAAGAGGAGGAGGGAGTGGGGTAGTAGGCAAACAAGAGAAGAGAGGTGTGTGCTGGGAACACGAAGCAGCCGCCAGCCCCAGCTGACGGAAAGGTGCCGGGTCTGTCCAGAGAGAAAGGGGCGAGGCTGGTGAAAGTCCCCACGGGGTCACCGAGCTCCCCAGGGTCTGATTCCAGCAGCCAACTCTCTACCCAGTGACTTTCAGAGTGGGGTGAGGTAGGTGTGGAGAGGCGGCAGGGAAGGAATGGAAAGCCTCACTCTCCATTTGAATAGCATCGGGCAATGTCCCTTCCCCGTGGTGGGGGTCTCCTCTGATGCCGGCTTTACAAAGCTCGGCAGGCGTGGGGCTCCGCTCTGTGTGCCAGTGTGCACACCAGGATGATGTGGCCTGGCTTGGGTGAGCTCCCAGAGCTGACACAGCCGCTGGAGAATGCGTGTACCTGCAGGCAAGGCCCGGAAGCAGATTCCTCAGGCCGCAGGTGAGTGTGTACTCCAGCTCTCTGTGGAAGCTGTGTTTGTGTGTCCTAAGCCAGGACCCCTGGCCGGGAATTCATTTTAAAGCTACCTGGAATGGAGCATGTTCGCCTTTCCATTCAGGTTACCTGAGCCCACTCCCCACCACACCTGAAGCAAGCAAGGGCCTTGGACCCCCAGAAAGTGCAGGCTGGAGCGCTGCCCTTGACCTTTTTCCCACTTGGAACCCAGGCCTGTCTGGCACTGGGAGGTGTTTTGCAGTCACATGCAGCCCTGCTCACCTGTGAAATCTAGTTGCCGGTCTGGGTGTATCTGGTGCGCTAGGTGAGCTCAGGGCTGGCCCTGGGGCAGTGAGGAGGGGAGGGGACAGGCCAGAGGTGGTGCTGGCTGCAGGCAGTCCTGGGCTGGGCGTGGAGCCCTCCAGGAGGCCAGTGGCCAGGCTACAGTTAACCCCTGGCCCCAGATTCTGCCCGCCATGGATACCTCCTATCTCCCCCACACACACACACACCAGCTACCACACCTCTTCCCCCAGGAGTGGATGCAGGTGAGGGAACAGGTGAAGGACATTACTCAGCAGGTTCTATTCCTGCTGATTCTTCCAACCCTTTGCTTACCAGAGGGACAGCCTCCACGCCACATTCCCCAGAGGACAAGCTGGGCCCGAGGGGAGACCCAATTCCAAGCGGTCATGGTTGTTGCCTCACTGCTAAACAGTCTATAGTAGTAGATTATACTGCCTATCACACTGCCACATGTTCCAGTGCCCAGCACAGGGCCTGCCTGGACACTCTCTGTAGGAGATGTATTAAGAAGAATGGTCCCTTTGACCCTCTCCAGCTCCTCCATCTCTCCCCATCTTCTGCTGAAGATCCAGACTCAGGAGGTTTGAGTAAGGCCTGAAATCACTGAAAGCATCTGGATGGGTTTGGCTGGCTCCATCCAGCCCCACGGCGCGCTGCTGTTGTCCCAAGGCCATCTCTGAGGTGTGCGCATTCCAGAGAGAGTATGGATAGCTGAGAGTGGAATTTCAGGTAGCGGAGAGCTGTGGTTTAAACAGGCACTCAAGAAGTTCAAATTCCCAATCTTGACCTTGGGCAATTTGCTTAAGCTCCTTGGGCCTCCATGTGCTCATCTATGAGATAGGATGGTGAAATTCATAAGGGCAGTGTGCTCTTTGCTATAGAAGGCACCATCGCAGGGCTAGTCAGACAGAGCTAGGGGAGCTAGGGGTTAGGGCCAATGCCCAAGATTAAGACCCTGACCCAGACCTGGGTGTGGCCCTCTCAGAAGGGGACAGAAAGTCCAGGCCTACCCAATGGGAATATGGCAAAGGATGCATGGGGTGTGTGTGTGGCCCCTGGAGGCCCCTGTCCTATGCCTTCTCTTGAATCATATTTGTGCTGCCCTAAGAATTTAGACATGCCTTCAGGGACCAAGCTCCTCATAGGAAGAAAAAGTCAATTCACTTCTCTGCTAAAACCATTTGTCCACTGAAACACTTGGCAGAGATGTTGAATTCCAACAAATCCAGGTTTGAATCTCCATTTCACCACCTACTGGTAGAACAGCATTGAACAAACCTTAGTACCTCAGCTTCTCCGTCTGTAAAGTAGGGAGAATTGTCTCCACTTTGCAGCCTGTTTAAATGACTAAATGAACTCAATCATCCTTTCAACAAACGTTTATTGAGCACCTACGATGGATGTGCCAGGCAGTGAAGACACAGCTATGAATACCAGAGAGGCAGCTATGAATATGCTAGCGGGGCCTTCAGACAGATATTAACCAACAGTGACTCCAGTGTCTGCTACGGATTGTGTTGAATGTTATGTAGGAAAAGCGCTCATGAGGAGGTCGGGTGAGCTGAGTTTTGAAGGATAATTCGGTGTGATCTGTTTCAATGACTCTAAAACACTATTGGTTGTCAACACTATTGTTTTAGGTCACACCTGAGAAAGAAAAAAAACTCCTCCAAGACTCAGAGCCTTCTTACCCTTAGAGGTGTTACTTTGTGCTCACTGAAAGAGCTCTTTTAAACTTTCCTTCAACCCCAGAGGATTTCCTATCTCCTGCCCAACTTCAAACAAAGAAAGGTCTGTAATGGCAGAGATCAGAATAGGGTGAAATCCAAGAGAAATCCGCCTTCCCCTGCAGCCAGCTTGCCTGGGGTGAAACCCCTGAGCAGGTAGCAGATAGTGTCCCAGGCTCTGGCTCTGTGGAAAGGGGAGATGGGACAAGTAGGCCATGTGGACAGGGCAGAGAGGAGGGCAAGAACGGTAGAGAAGGGGTCCTGGCTGAGTGCCCATTGCTGGGCTCTGATTTTGGTTGAATGGAAGAGTGGCCGGGAGGAAAAGAGTCAGATGCCAAACTGGGGAGTTGTTAGATACCATAGTGTGTAAAATGCATCCTGTCGTCAAAGATGTAAAAGACACATCTTACCCAGAAGCACAGAGCACCCTTGATTCTAGATCTTGGTTTTTAAATACCATTCTTTGCTAAAAGGAACCCAGGTACTTTAGGGAAACAGTCCATGCCACAGCTGCCTCAGGAAAGTACAAATGAGCCTGGAACAGTTTACTGGGACAGAAAGTGACAATGTGCTAAAAAAAATAGATCCTATCTAATAAAAGAGTAATATGCAAATTAACCTTACCTCCACTATACCACCAGCCAATCAGGAGCAGGTATGCAAATTAACCCCAACCAAGATGGCTGTGACCATGGAGAGAGCAGGAGGGAGGCTTGGGTTTCCCTGGCGATGGAGGAAGCCAAGCTTTCCACACACCCTGGATGGCCCAGGCCTCCACTCAATGCTACAAAGTTTCAATTATAGAAGATAAATAAATCCCAGTTACCAGGGTCTCCGCTTGGATTGCTGAGAGCCATGGCCAGCCTGAAAACCACCACAGGCCTCTCACCCAGGATTCCCCATGCCCCAGGAGAACCCCCACCCTGACCTGGGACACCCTTCAGGGCAAACCAGCTGGCTCCCACCCATGCACCTGGACTCTATCCTATCTAATAAATAATGATGGCAGATTGACCATCATTCCAACACATAAGATGGCTGCCCCCATGTGGACGACACAAGATGGCTACCACAAGATGGCCCACAAGGGAGGGCAGTTGTGGGAGACCTAGGCCTGCAGGGGAGAGCAGTTGGGGGGGATCAGGCCTGCAGGGGAAGGCAGTTAGGGATGACCAGGCCTGCAGAGGAGGGCAGTTAGGGGCAAACAGGGTGGCAGAAGAGCAGTTAGGCATTAATCAGGCTGGTAGGCAGAAGCAGTTAGGAGCAATCAGGAAGGCAGGCAGGTGAGCAGTTGGGAGCCAGCAGTCCTAGATTGTGAGAGGGATGTCTGACTGCCTGTTTAGGCCCAATCCTCTTGGACATCCCTCGAGGGGTCCCATATTGGAGAGGGTGCAGGCTGGGCTGAGAGACACTCCTCCACCCCAACCCCCTCTGCATAAATTTCGTGAACCAGGCCTCTAGTGAATAAATAATAGGGAGTTGTCAATAGGAATGTGAACCAGATTCAATGGGTTTCTACCATTGGGCAATTTTGGCATAACTTGAGCACTGAAATAAATAATAAGAGTCATAGGTTATAAACTGAAGAATAAAAGAATAAGCTATGAGTCCATCTGATAGAAATAAATACACAAATAATCAAATGAATGGGTAAGAAAAGAATATTCGTCCTTAACAAAGAAATGCTGAGGAACAAATGTAGGAACAAATGATGGAATTGGAAATC
This sequence comes from Lasiurus borealis, assembly GCA_004026805.1. Classification (NCBI taxonomy): domain Eukaryota; kingdom Metazoa; phylum Chordata; class Mammalia; order Chiroptera; family Vespertilionidae; genus Lasiurus; species Lasiurus borealis. Next base: position 15,405 of record PVJN01031073.1, on the reverse strand, counting down.
CATCATCTGCCAATCACTGTAATATTGGTGTAGGCAAGAATCATAACTAGGTGCTACAAGTGGGTGATAAGAAACAAGATACTGCCAAAACCGGTTTGGCTCAGTGGATAGAGCATCGGCCTGGGGACTGAAAGGTCCCAGGTTCGATTCTGGTCAAGGGCATGTACATTGGTTGGGGCTGCATCCCCAGTAGGGGGCGTGCAGGAGGCAGCTGATCGATGTCTCTCTCTCATAGATGTTTTCTGGCTTTCTATTCCTCTCTCTGTTCCTCTCTGTGAAAAATCAATAAAATATATTTTTAAAAAAAAGAAAAGAAAAGAAAAAGAAACAAGATACATAGGACACTGAGCAGAAAATTCTACTTTAGCTACTAAAAGCCATTAGTTGAACAACTGGAGTTGGTTCTGGTATCTGGTACACCAATACCAAAGTAAACATAGTAAAAAGCTAGCATTTGGAAAACCTGAGTGACGGGAATATGGAAATTATTGGTCTTGTTTTTTGCAACATCTATGCAGTCTGAAATTATTTCAGAGTAAAAGATTGGTTTTTTAAAGCACACGCTTTATCTTAAAATTGATAAAATACAATAAATGATCTGGGGAAAGATGTACATGAGCATACCAGGTAGAAACACCTGTGCGGCGAAAGCCCTGAGGCTGGCCAATCGTGTTTTTTGGAAAACCATAACCATAGGAGGCCTGAGTGTTGGGGGCAGAGTGGCTGGGAGCACAGTGAGTCAGCTGAGAGGTGGGCAGGGGCCAGGCCACATTGAGGGTTTGGGTCCTGTGACAGCAGGGAGGAGCCATCAGCCTGCTTTAAGCAGCGGGTGTGGGGAATGTGGCCTTATTTGTGTTTATCACTCTGGCCCCTGGCTGACCCTCAATAAACAGTGGCCATTAATAATGCCTTGTCTGCTGACTCTCTGCTGTCACCTCCCCAAGGGACCTTTTTGCTCAATGGAGCTGACAGTGGGTGGCCTCATACCCACAGGCTGACAGGTTGACCCCTAGCCCATCCAAGCCCAGTCCCCTCTTCTCCTCACCCCGCCGAGCCCAGATCTCTGTGCACACCTTCTCCGCCCGCTTCCTTCTGTCTTGCTTTCTATTCTGGGAGCCCGAGAGCTCAAAGGAGGCTGCAGAGGGTTGATTACAAGGTGAATAAATGGGCTGTTTGAGGGATCTCCCAGGGCAACTCCAGGCTCGGTACAGTTTGAGTGGCTGTGGGCATCCTTTTTTCCAGATGAATCACTGCTCTGTGTGTGTGTGTGACCCTGTGTGCCCGCCCCCTGACGTGCTTGGGGCCCTGCAGTGAGAGAGGACTGGCTATGTGCGCCAAGCAACTCCTCCTGTAACCAGCACTCCCTGCAGCACACGCTGAGCCAAGTACCTGCTGGTGTTGCTGTGATTCCTCAGCCAGCCTTTACAACGACCCTGTGGGGGACCACGCCCCGCTGTCCATTTTTGCAGAAGAGCAAACCGAGGCTTGAAAGGTTTGCTGGTGTGTTCAAATTCGCACACCTGGCCCGAAGATTCAGCCCAGGCCCTCCGACCCCTGAGGCTTACACTTCTGCCCCCAGAGCCACCCTGCCACGTCGGATGGCCCACGGACATCGGCATTATGGGAATCCAGGACACGTGGCTGGGTGAGCCAAGAGTAACCGAGGACCCAGGAAGGGGTTAATTGGGATGCCCTCAGCAAGCTCTGGTTTGGTGAGGCTGGTTGCCATGGCAACAGCAGGGTTGGAGGAGAGGGAGGCCGGCACAGCAGGATCTTCTGAATCACTGGACATGTAGCCCATATGTTTATTCTGCGGTGAACTCCTTCCAGCATCCTCAGGGACTGCACATGGCCACCGGGAGTGACTGTGCAGGACAAGGGTGAGGGCAAGGGTTCCCTGTGTGCGTGCGTGCGAACCATGTCAGGAGGCCCTGGCCCGGCTGCACAGCCTTACTGCGCGCTCTCCCCGGCACTGCCCTGGGAGCCCTGCCCACCAGGAACACCCTGCGGCTCTCCTTTCAGCTCCCAGCTCCCCGGGGCCAGGTGGAAACCAGGAAAGAACATAGATTTGGGACCAGAAGTTCATTGATCATTTATTTATTCATTCTTTACCAGATATTTATTGCTTGCCCTTGATGCACCAGTCAATGCGCTAGGTGCTGTGTCCTGGGGTTATAGCCGGAAGCCAGCAGTATCTGCACTCATGTAGCTGCCCTTCCAGTGGCAGAAAGTCCCCACCAAGCGCTTTCTGCGTCACCACGGGCAAGTCCCTTTGCCTTTCTGAGCTCATCTGCAGAATGGGGCCCATAAAGCCCACGTTGCTGGGATGCTGTGTGGATGAGATGATGATATACTTGAAGCATATACCTGTACGCACTCAGCACATAGTAGGGCTAACTGTGCAGTTGACATAAATGCCTGTAGGCTGCTCACCTTTCCCTCCAACTTCAGAAGTGGTCAGATGAGATAAAAGTCACAAATGAGGAGCCCTGGGCTCTGGGTCCTGGGGCACTGTGAGGCAAAAATCTCAATCCTGACCCAGTTAGAGACAGGCTCCTCCATCACGGGGCAGTGACCTTGGCTTCAGTTTGCCCATTTCTAATGGGGGAGGGGAGGAGATCAGAGCAGTCCTCCAACACGTAGAGGAGGGAATGTATCCGAGCTGATGGGCAGCACCATAGTGGATACTTGACCATTCCATCCCACTGCCTGACCCACTCCAGGACAGAAGAACCAGGACTACTTCCCCAGGCATAATAAGACTCCAGCCCAACTAGTCTTTGCCTAACTGTGGACCACCGCAGCTATCTGTTGATTTGACGCGTTTGATTTTTTTAAGTAGGGCTACGGAGGCCAAGAAAAATGCCCCCTCCCAGTGCCTATCTCAGACTCTGTCCTCTTAGCTTCCTACTTATCCTCCGTCAGCCCCATGCTAGTATTCACTTGGGCCGTACAAAGCAAGAACCTGACTGTGTGACCATCCCCACCACGGAAGGACCCAGAGGCCCTCAGGGTCAGCCCTGGGACCAACCTCTGTAGCCTCAGCACATGGCAGGCCTGGCAGGCACCAGCAGCGGAGCTAGGCTGAGTACAGATAAAAACAACATGCAGATCCAGCCCGCAGTTAGGGAACCAGCAAAGGAGGAGGGAAAAATGTGAGAATTTCATATCTGATATTTCAGAAAATACAAAACTTCAAAGTAGTCCCCACAGAGGGAGGAAAATGTATTGAAGGACTTCCTCACATTTACTTGGTGAATTAGTATTGATCTTATTTGTTGTGCTCACAGGGGTGGAATTGGCCTCATCTTTCAGAGCTTAGTGCCTCTGGAAGTCTTAATCAAGGCCTGGGAAATGGAAGTGGGGTGCACCCTCTGTGGGCTCCCCTCACGGGGGGTAGAGAGGGGAGGTGTTTTCCTCTTGCTTCAGTCTGACACCAAAGGAGGCCAGATTAGGCTTGGTTGGAGGTGGTGCTAATGAGTTTTCCAGGGTTCTCTTCTCCTCTCTCCAATCTCCAATTGCTTTCGCCTCGGCTGGGTGTCAGGGTACATATTTATACCAGGACACGGCTTACAGAGCAGATCCTGGCGGTCAGCTGTTGCTGACATTCTTTGTAGAAGGTCAGTGGGCTGGGAGGAGGCTGGGCTGGGGGCCTGCGAGTTCGGCAGAGAGGAAGAAGCTCCCAGGCAGGCTGGCCCCTGAGCTGGAAAACCTTTAACAAAGGATCCAGCCAAACCACGAGAGAAAGGGACGGGCAGACAGACATGCCTCGCAAACACATCCCCCTGTGAGGAAGTCAGAAGACACTTGGATGGCAGAAGGGAAGGAAGCAGATGGGAAGAGAAGAGGAAGAAGACCAATGAGAACGAGGGTGTCTTTTCTTTCTTGGTTTCTCTTTTAATAGGCGTCACTTTTTTTTTAGGTCGTTTTCAGGTTCACAGCAAAATTGAACAGGAAGCACACAGGCTTCTTACATACTGCTGCCCCACACACGCACACACACAGCCTCCCCCACGGTCAAGAGCCCCACCGGAGTGGTGCGTTTGTAACACTGACACATCATTATCACCCAGAGTCTATAGTTTACCTTACAGTTTGCTCTTAGTGTTGTATATTCAATGTATTTGAACAAATGTACAATGACATATATCCACCACTGCAATATCACAGAATAGTTTTGCCTTTTCTACGGTGCCATATCATTAGACTCTGATAGCATGTAGCCTTTCCAGATTGGCTTCTTTCACCTAGTAATATGCACTCATGTTGTGTATTATGGCTTGATAGCTCATTTGTTTTTTTAATATATTTTTATTGATTTCAGAGAGGAAGGGAGAGGGAGAGAGAGAGACACATCCATGATGAGAATCATCGATCAGCTACTTCTGCAGGCTCCCACTGGGGATCAAGCCCACAGCTGAGGCACGTGCCCTCTACCAGAATCAAACCCGGGTCCCTTCAGTCCACAGACCAGTGTTCTATCCACTGAGCCAAACCAGATAGGGCAGTAGCTCATCTCTTTTTAAGTGCTGCATGGATTCAATTGTCTGGATATATCAAAGTTCATTTATCCATTCACCAACTAAAAGACAGCTTTCAAGTTTTGGCAATTATAAATGAAGCTGTTATGAACATCTGCCGGCAGGTTTGTGTGTGGACATAAGTTTCAGCTCCTTTGGGTAAATACCAAGGAGTGTGATAGCTGAATCTTTGGGAAAAATATGTGTCTGTGCCATTTTGCATTCCCACCAGCAACAAATAAGAGTTCTTGTTGCTTCACATCCTGATCAGCATTTGGTGGTGTCAGTGTTCCCAAATTTGGCCCTTTTAATGGGTATACAGTGGTATCTCGTTTTTATTGTAATTTGCAATTCCCTGATGACGTATGATGTGGAGAATCTTTTCATATGCTTACTTGCCATCTGTGAATCTTCTTTGGTGAGGTGTCTCTTCAGGTCTTTTGCCCATTATTTTTAACTAGAAGCCTGGTGCACAAAATTCGTGCACTGTGGGGGTGGGGAAGCCAGTCCCTCAGTGAGGCCTATGCCTTCTCCCAGTTCTGGAGCCCTGTGATTGATAGCCCCACAAAGGCCTTGCCCACCCACCACAGCACCACCACCCAATGGCCTGGGCCTCCCTCTTTGGGGTGATTAATCACAGGGCTCAGTGATCAGTAGCCCCAAAGAGACAGGCCCCACCCACCCTCCACAGCCCACCAGTCAGTGCCCTGGGCCTCCCTCCATGGGGCAATTGCAGAGCCCCTCCCCCTAATTAATCGCCCTGCTGGCCAATGGCCTGGATCTCTCTCTGCGGGGCAATCATGGGGTGATGATTCGCTACCTGCGCTCCCCCTCCCCAAACCAATCACATGGCACCCGCCTTGGCTGGCCTGGCGTCAGTGGGTGTCATAGCGTGTTCGTCTGGACAGTCATTCCGCTGTTAGGCAGTTTGGTCAATTTGCATATAAGGCTTTTATTATTATACATTGGGTGGTCCATTTTCTTACCGTTGAGTTTTAAGGGCTTTTTGTATGTTTTGGATAACAGTCCTTTATCAGATGTATCTTTGGCAAATATTTTCTATCAGTCCGTGGCTTGTTTTCTTATTCTCTTGAAACTTAGCTTTTAAGTTGATGATTTCAGCCCTTGATGGAGCTAGATGTGGTACAGCGTCCAGCCATTTCCACCCCATTGAGAACTCCTGTGATGGGCAGTCTTTGCTCCAGGCACCCCAGCGGGATGGCAGAGATCTTATGAGACCTGCACTGTGGTTTGATGGCCCTACCGGCCCCACCCAATCCACATTCTCCATGTTTCCTCTCAGGGGCTGCTCCCTGCTAACCCCGGTGCACACCTAACTCTGTCTCAGTATCTGCTTCTGAGCTAATTGATCTAGCACTGGGGACAGGGGGATGGGGGATGCCAATTAAAAATGCGAGGTCAGAGAAGCCTTTACTGATAATACATGTTGGGCTGAAACCTGGAGCCGGGACAGCACTGGGTTCCAAAGGGGTCCAGGACAGGAAATGCTGGGTGCAAAGGCTCTAACCTATGCAGCTAAGGCAGAGGGTGCCCGAGGAATGGGAGGAAATAAGACCACAACGCTTCAAAGACCAGAGTGGGGACACCTTGTGTAGGCCATATTCCAGAGGCAGTGGGAAGCCACCAGAGGGTTTTCAGTTTAGAAGTGGCGTGATTTGATTTGCATTTTTAAAAGCTCAAACTGACTCCTAGGTGGAGGATGGATTACAAGAGCGCAAGAATAGAAAGCAGGGAGACAGTTCAGCATTTCATTCTGTGGTTAACATAAATTCTCAGCTCAACACTTCTCTCCTGCAAAGACAATCATGGTGGCCGGTTGCATAGAACCCATGCACGCTGCAGACACACCTCCCAGTCCTCTACTCCTTAACCTCCCACAGACTCTTCTGGACACAGGTTTACATGCATGCATCCATGTTCCCCAACATAAACAGAGGCATATAGTCTCATGTACATATCTTCCATACATAGCACGGGCAAAGACGTTTTCATGCATATGCAAGCACACACTCCCATTTATTCACTTCCTCACCCATTTATGAGATACTTTCATGCACAGGCACACACAGATAGCTACACATATTTCTACAGAGCTACACAGACCCACCATTTCCCATTTTCCAAAAAGACGCAGGTCTAAGCAGGGGAGTTGGCTGGGAAAAAAGGGGTGTTGGGGGCTTTATAAGAGGAGGGGATAATCGCAAGCCTCCTTAGTCACTGGAGAAAGAAAATGCCCAAGCGAATGCCTGCTTTACCCTAAATTGCACCTGATGGTTGGGTTGGCCGGTTATCAGCGAGGCTGAATTAAAGCCTTCATTCATCCGGCTGCCCGCGCCTCCCCCCTCCCCATCCCCACTCCGCAGCTCCTGTCCACCCACCAGGATGTTAACCAGCTCTCACTACACTCCAATGACTCACAGGGTAACAGGGGGAAGGAGTGTGTACACTTTGGGCAAATCTGGACTCCTTCTCTGGCTCCTCTGCAACGCTTCCTCCCTTCCCGCGGAGCCCCAGCTCCAGTGACCTGCCAGCAACAGGCAGCTCTTCACACACACACACACACACACACACACACACACACACACACACACCTTCAGGGTTTTGCATCTGGTGCTTCCACTGCCAGCTGGAAAAGCTTTCTTGTCCTTCCTGCCCCAACTTAGGAGCCGCCTCCTCAGGAAAGTCTTCCCTGATTGTCCCACCATGCCGCTCCGGTTCGACTCCCTGCTGCGCTCATCTCTATCTCAGCACGACTGCACTGCCCAGCACCCACTCGGTTAGACTTACCTGTCTCCCATTCAGGACAGAGAATGTATCTGTTTTGTGTACTGCTGCCTGGCACATAGTAGGTGCTCAATAAATATTTCTTGTAATCAAACAAGTGAAGGTTGTTCCTATGCACCAAGGAAAGCAGAGATTATTTTTGAAAAGGATTCCTTGTTCCCTCTACCTTCTTGTTACTCCAGAGATGACGTGGTGATAACTGAGGCTCAGCTTGCATCATAGGATGCCTGTAGCCATTATGTCTCTGATACTTTTCCTATCTTCAACCAGCTCTGGTATGTGATGCTGGGATAATGTTGTGCCCCTAAGTTGGGGCAGAAGATAATGGGGAAGGTTTGGAAAACCGAGAGACAGGGACAGGGTGGGGAAATTCAAGTCAATGTATATTACTCCCATAACTTCCTAGGGGAAAGAGATGGTGAAGATGGGAAAGAGAGAGAGAAAATTGTATCTGTTGGCAGGGAGGGTCAGGTCGGGCATTTGAGGATTGAAAAGAGCAAGAGGCGGTCCCAGGAGAAAGACCTTGAACATCCTAGACAGGGCAAAGCTGTTTGCTGATTAAAGAAAAGAGGCCGCAGTGCTGACATGTCTGCGCTGTGCCAGGAGAGGTGGTGCAATGACTCAGGCCCTGGACAGAGCTGCTGGGAATGGACACGGTCAAACAGGAAGCGGACCTTTCTGATCCCAGCGGAATTCTACTTCCCTGCCTAAGGAGCAAAAAATAGGAAAACTAACAAGCACCATTAAGTGAGTGTCTACTATGGAGAAGGCATGGCCAACCTACTGCCACTTCCCTGTCCACAATGTGACAGACATCACTAATCAATCCTGAGTGTACCCATCACTTCCAAATCAGGATGAGATGTCAGAATTCTTCTCAACACAGAGAGCCAAAGACCCTTTTCTGACCAATTGAAGCTGGCACATAAAATGAATCCCTTTTGCCGTCACCGGTCTCCTAAACACCAAATGCTTAATAGATCTCTCCTTCAGGTCTCACAAACGGATGAGATAAAGATTAACTTTTATTTTCCAGATGAAGAGCAAAGAAGGGTCAGCATGGTGAAGGAGCTTGACCAAGTTCACACGGGCAGTAAGAGTTGGGCTGAGAATTCCAACCCTAGCTGGTCTGTCTCCAATGTCCACGCGCTTTCTGGCCACTTGGCCATGCTGCCTGCCTCCACTGAGCATCTGTACTGTGGTGTTGTGGGCATTCATTGGGGCTCTGTTGTCTCTCAATCTCCAAACCTACTATATTATTTGGGGTCCCCCCAGGAAACAGGGCAATTGAGGAGCTTTTCAACAAGGGACTATTTGCCAAAGGTGACCAGTGTTATGGGGAACCAGAAGGAATGGTGAAGACTCTGATGGGACAGGAAAGGAGGTGACTGGAAGCTGGAGAGAGCCATAGCTGCAAAGGGGAGAAGCAAGGGGAACAAATCCCCCAACTTCTCTCCTCCTGCCCTGCAGTCTCTTCTTCCTGTTAGAGAAACGCAACCGGAAGTCAGCAGCCTGGAAGTTCAGCTGATGCAGCCCACAGAGGTCAGCCTCCTGTTCTGCAGAGTTAAGGGGAGGGGGTGAGCGTGGGGAGGGGAAAAGATAGAGGCATCTTTCTATGAGCTCTGGAGGAGAAACTGAGACCATCCAGAGTGTTCCTTTCCTGTTTTGGGGTTGAAGGTGAGAACTTGCCTTTCTGAGGAGTATATATGGGCCAACATGTAAGTTTCTGTCTGAATCCAAAAGCCGGAGGATGAGGAAAGCCAATGGTGTAAGTCCCAGTCCAAGGGCAGCAGAAGACCGATGTTCTTGCTCAGCAGTTAGGCAGAGAGAAAATTCCCCCTTCCTCTGAGTTTTGTCCTACTCAGGCCTTCAACTGATTAAGTGAGGCTCAGCCACACTGGGGAGGGCAATCTGCTTTCCTCGGTCTATAGACTCAACTGTGAATCTTATCTAGAAACACACTCACAGACATACTCAGAGTGATGTTTGATCAAATATCTGGGCATCTTGTGGCCCAGTCAAGTTGACACATAAAATGAACCATCATCACACCATGGGTGGCAGGGGTAGTGACAGCAAAGGCATTCTAAGCGAACTGCCCTGTGGTGTGACCTTGGCAATGATGCTGACTGCCCAGCATCTCTTGGATCCTATTCATCTTCCAAGCTCTGTCTCTAGGCTTCTACTTCTGTGAGCATCCTCAGATCCTTCCAACAGCCCTAGCCGGTTTGGCTCAGTGGACAGAGCGTCAGCCTGGGGACTGAAGGGTCCTGGGTTTGATTCCGGTCATGGGCACATGCCTGGGCTGTGGGCTCGGTCCCCAGTATGGGGCCTGTAGGAGGCAGCCGATCAATGATTCTCTCATCATTAATGTCCCTATCTCCCTCTCCCTCTCTCTTACTCTCTGAAATCAAAAATAAATTTTAAAAAATAATAAAAATTTATTTTTAAAAAATCCTTCCAGCAAATCTTTTCTCTGCTTAAGGGTTTCAGAATCCATTCTGCCGTTTGTAATAAGAAACTGGACTGGCACGCCCACCCAGAACACACTGATGATGCATGTTGTGGTGGGTGGTCCCCTGACAGGTGCGCCAGCAATGCATCCGGGAGGGTGCATCTCAGCTGCCAGTCAGGGAGGCCTTGGTTCCCCTTCTGAATGTGGGGTTCCCGCCATGCACGAGATTAGGCAAGCTTGCTCTGAGGTCATTTGTGTTTTCAGCTGAGCTGCCTCTGAGTCACTCCAGGGGCCTGAATCCTACTACGTGTGCTCCACTGCCAGACATGGTTTCCCTAGGAGGCTGAAATAGGACAGCCTGCCCTGGCCCCAGAAAAGACCCAGCCCATGCGTTCCTGTTCTGGAAGTCCACATTCACACAACAGACGCCCCTCCTGGAGGAATCCTCTGAGGGAAGGGGCCCCTCCATGCCCCCAGGAGGGCATCCCACCCCCTCAGCAGCCTCCCTCTGCCAGAAACCTGCAGCTGACGTGTGTTTACCTTGCCCGAGCTGCCTCACCAGGAGTAGCCAGCTGCATTGCCACCTCCATCCCCGCCCAATGTCCAGGATTCAGGATTCGGATGTTTCTCTGGATGTTCAATATTTGCTCAGGGAATTAGAAGAAAAGAAAAGCGGAAACCACTAAGGTGACAGGCTGGTGCCTAAGGTAACTGGGCACAGGAGGGGCAGGGGACAGGGAGGCCTGGAGATCTTCAGCCCCAGGGGCAGCCTGAGGAGGGGCAGGAAAGAACCAAGTGGGGTGCAGTCTGGCCCCACCTTATCCACAACCCTCAGCCCCACCTGGGGCTCCAGCCCAGGGGCCTGTGTGCACTTCAGCCCCAGAGTCCTACCCTCCTGGGGAATCTATGCCCATAAACCAGGGTCAGGGCTCATGCTTCACTGGGCTGCGCATGCGCCCTGCCCTCGAGAGGCCTAGGGCTTGGGGGGGACACAGCTGGGTAAGTACCCTGGTCAGGAACTGCAGGAAGATACAGGCGTGGAGCCAGGGTGCCCTGAACCAGCTCTTCTCCCTGAGCCCCCCCACCCACCCTCCTCTTCCTCCAGCTCCTGTAGCTCTTGGGGACAAGCCTGTGGCTGAGCTCCTGTCTCACCTCGCCTCCTCCATGGGCACTCACAACCGGCAGGACACGGATCCTGGCAGGCGATCTGCGGAGACTGGCCCAGACACAGTGGCTGCCTCTGCCCGAAGTGTCACCATCCCATCCAGCAGCCCCAACTTCTTGGGGAATGGCCCCTTCCCAGGCCAGCCGTGTGCACCCTCTCCCAGGACGGATGGCCCAGCCCCCACAAGTCTTGCACCAAGGACAGCTTAGTGGGTTTTGCTGATGAGAAAAGGAACAAGGCCCGACCCCACAGTGAAGAACAGGAATGGGGGGAGGGGAGCATTGCCCCACAATTCAGAGACCTTCACCCCAGGCCTGAGCCCTTCTGTGACTGGGCCACATCAGCCCACCGGGCACAAGAGCTCTGCCCTGTCTGAGGCAGCTGAGCAAAGGGGCTCCCACTCAGAACCCAGCTCCTGCTGTGACAGCCAGGACCCGGGGTGTGGGGGGTGTGGTCTGTGCATTTGTGAGTTGCTCCCCCCACTCCACCCCCCATCCCCTCCCTCTGGGCTCTGTGGGCCAGGGAGAGGGATTGGGTGGGTTGGAGCCCGCTGGGGCTGGGCACCGCGTGCAGGAGAGTCAGCCTTTCATCTTGGCTTTGTAAGGCATCCCCCCACCTTGCCCGAAGCTGGCTGGCATTGCACCATAAACCTCCAGGATGCTGCAGCTGTGACTGGATTATTTATAGCTCCGGTCTTCTTTCCTAACACGGAAACATCACACAAAGGGAAAGGTAATGAAATCTCACCTCTCCCGCGTGTCCCTCGCTCCAGACTGCAGGGCTTTCCAGAAGCCCCAGTGGCTGGAGAAGCAGGGGAGAGGCCCGCTGCCCTCCCCGCTCCACCGCCTCCCTCCCCTCCTTGCTGTCAGTCACAGGCACACATTCCCCTCTCCCCGGGTCCCTCACATCGCTTTCTCTCTCTCACGCGTACATTTCCTCACAGAGGCAGGCGATTCTGGTCCCTCTCCCTCCCTCGCAGCTCTGCCTGCCCGCACCCTTCGCGTCCCCTGCGCACACTCCACACATCTTGTCCTTTTCCTCCCGTCACTGCTGTCTCCCTGTGACTCGTTCCCTTGCCTGTGTGTTTGCTTTTTGCTTTGTCAATGAAGAAGCTGGCACATTAATTACCAGCCCGCTCCTCTGAGAGGCAGGTTGGCATCCTGTCAATAGAGGGTGGAGGTGCCATCTTGCTGTGCCTTTAGACTCCCATGGGCCCCGTCTCCGCAGGGGGACCCATTGTGTGGCACGTGGCGGGGAGGACACACGTCCCGGGCTTGACATACATAGGCACACGGAAAACAGGCCGCAGAACACGCCTCTCGCTCTGCAGGAGGGAGCATCTGAGGATGCGCTCTGCTAATCGGATGCCAGGCTGCGTGGGGGGTTTACGGCGCCGGGGACGAGCCGTTCCGCCTGCCTCCTGGGTTACTGTCTCGGTGGCGTTACCCCATCCCACACGCACAAATCAGAAGCTCTGAGCCCTGTGCCAGCTTCCGTGCGGAGCCAAGCTCAGCCCCCTGCCCGCCTGGCACCCTCGGCCCCTCTGGAAGAATCCTCGGAAACCAGTACCTCCCACGGCCTCCCAGCCTGACATTGACCCCGACTCGCTTCCATCCAGATGGTCACAGTGAATAGGGACTCTGTGTGCTGGTATTCGGGGAAGTCACAGACTCTGACAGCTCACCCTGGGTTGGGGGCTGAGGAGAGGGCCTGGAGGCAGAAACCCTGCAACCCACCATCACATCTCGGTAGCATTTCCTGAAAATCTCCCCCCTTTTTTCATCTTAAGAATTCATCTGGCCCTAGCCAGTTTGGCTCAGTGGACAGAGTGACGGCCTGCAGACTAGGGTCACAGGTTCGATTCTGGCCAAGGGCACAGGCCTGGATTTCGGGCTAGACTCCCCCTCAACCCCAGAAGGGGGCGTGCAGGAGGCAGCCAATCAATCATTCTTTCTCATGTTTCTATCTCTCTATCTCTCTCCCTTCCTCTCTGAAATCGATATATAAATTAATTCATCTGGCTTTTAGTGTTATCCACTATAACATGTCTGTTTTATTGCAATATAATAATGTCTTGCCCAGCCAGTGTGGTTCAGTGGTTGAGCATTGATCCACAAACCAAAAGGTCATGGATTCAATTCCAGGTCAGGGCACATGCCCAGGTTGCAGGCTCAATACCCAGTGGGGGGCATGCAGAAAGTAGCCAATCAATGTTTCTCTCTCATTGATGTTTCTAACTCTCTATCCCTATCCCTTTCTCTCTCTAAAATCAATAAAAACATACATATGTTTTAATGTCTTAAGTTACCTATCATGAAATATTTCTTTTTCTCCTGAAATCTTTACTTAACATTGACCTTCCTAGACTCAGAAACCCTCTGGCTTATCCTGAGACTCTGAGGGCGCATACAGCCCAGTGGAAGATCTAGGGCACCAGTCTGTGAGGTAAGAATATGGGTATGAGTCCACAGGGTGAGGATAAGAACAAGACTCTTGGATTTACATCCTGGCTTTGCCAAGTGTTAGCTGTGTGATCTCCGCTAAACCACTTAACCTCTCTGTGCTTCAGAACCTTGGCCATCGAATGGGCCCATAGGGCTTTTATGAGGATGAAAGGCAGTCGTGTATATAAAGTGCTTAGAACAGCAGCTGGCACAAGATAGATGTTTATAATTATTTTTCTGTGGAAGACAACACAGTCACCAAATCAACCACAGGGACTGAAATTGGAGCTCATTCCTGCCTCCCTCCCAGGACTTGCTTCTGTCCCCAGGGCCTCCGCCCTGCCTCCCGCCGCAGCCTCTGATCATGCATTCCATCTGCAAGACAGTCAACAACTGCTATCCCGTTCCAGGCCTTGTGCTGGGCCGAGGGTCAGTGTCTCAGAAGACCTTCCAGAGAGGGAGGCAGAAATCTACAAACAACATCTTGACCATATTCCAAATTGAAGACCCGAAGAGGAGTAAATGTCATTCCCTTTCAAAGAGTTCCTGCCTCGTGGCAGGGAGCAAGAGGCAGACGGATTAAAGAGGTGATCGCAGCACAGTGCGACTCTGATGGTATTGTCCAGCGGCCTGGAACACTCTGCCTCGTGTATACACCAGGTCTCTTTGCTCATGTCACCTCACCTGTAGGGCCTTCTGGGTTACTGCCTCTTGGGTTACCCTCTCGGCGGTGTCACACCATCCCACAGGCACAAATCAGAACCTTTGAACCCTGTGCAGGCTTCAGGCAGGAACACTTTGACAGAGGGAATGACACTCTCCCCATCCTGTCAATCCTGACCTACTTTGTCCACCTTCTTAGCTCTTTCCACCACCTGACATAGTTAGGTATGTCTTTTTTAAAAAAAATATACACGTATGTAAATTGATTTCAGAGAGAAAAGGAAGAGGGAGAGAGAAATATCAATGTTTAATTGGCTGCCTCCTGCACGCTCCCTACTGGGGATTGAGCCCCCAACCCAGGCCCGTGCCCTGACCGGGAATCGAACTGTGACCTCCTGGTTCATAGGTCAGTGTTCAACCACGGAGCCAACCAGCGGGGCTAGATATATGTCTTTATTGGTGGTTTGCCCTCCTAGCATGCCAGCTTCCCGGGTGCAGTACCTTAGCTCTGCTTCCTCCTGAATCCCTTGTAGCTGGAGTAACCATCGGAAAGCAGCAGCTGGCCCAGAGGTGTCTGTTACACTGTGGGCAAAGCATGCTTCAGTGTTTTGACTTTCCCTTTGATGAAACTGGTGAGGAAACCTCACTCTCACTTGCTCCACTGGGAAACTGTAACTTGAAAAGAGGTCAGACCTGATTATCAGACAAGCTTTTGACTCATCCATAGGTAGATGCACATCCATTCAGCTATGACCAAACCCACGCATGGCTCTGTGGTCCCTGCTGTGTCAACAATGAGGAGGGGCCGTGCTCAGAAGCCCACCAGACGTGCCCACTCCTCAGGCTCTTGCTCTGAAGTTGGTCCATCTCGACCTGGAAGCGGTGTGCACAGGCTCCTCCATGCTCAGGCGCAGGGAAGACCTGGGACCTCCTCTTCCCCACGCAGTGAACTCCTATCCCCTTGTCAAAACACAAGCCAAGTTGCCCAAGCTAACGCCGTTGCCTCTCTATTACCAAGTTGTGGGTTTCTGGAACTTTCCCCCACTAGACGGTGAGCACATCAATAACAAGGACGCTCGCTGGCTTACTGATGCCACATTCTGAATGCCGAAGGGACCATCACTGACCAGAGGACCAGACAAAGCAAGGACAATCCCTGTTTCCTGCCTCTGGGAGCCTGATTACAGCTCTCATTTCGCCCGCATAACTCAGACGTCAGCGCGGCTGAGGGGGCTGGACATTCCTGTTTGGCAGGGACAGTTCCTGGCTTCAACCAGAAAGCTATCTATTCCAAGTTCTTTTCTGTTTATATTCTGGGGGTGAGGGAAACGATTGCATAAGCCGGGGGTGGAG